>KV007730.1:639750-654228 GCA_001598015.1 Dorcoceras hygrometricum
GCCAGAAGCTAATCCAAGTTCTACACTTCTACGCAGACTTAGGCTACTAAAAACCGAGCTCAAACCACAAGAATTGCTCACCCAAAAGCTCACGCTAGCAGAAGAACGCACGCACAGACTTTCCTCAAAAGCTTCGAAGTCCAGCAGCTTCGCGTTTCCACTTCCAGCGAAATTCAACTACTCAAATGGGTAGCAAATGAAAAAGCTAAGCAAGGGGAATTCAGCGCCACAAAGATCTCCAAAAACAAAGGCTGGATGCGATGGAAATCTAGGGAAGAAATGTCTCGGTGAACAGTAGTTCGACGAGGGTTTGGAGAAGAAGAGATAAGATATGGCTGGTTCAAAATATTTCTAAGTGTCAATCAACACTTCGATATATACCTCTTCAAACCTCGCCTACTGATTCACTAAGATCCATCGAAGTATTCAGCAGAAGTCTATCAGCAACAATCTTCCCTTTTCTTTTCGTAAAATCAGCAGCAACGACTAAACAACAATCGCACGAAAACCTTCAAAACGACACCGTTCCAACTTATGTAAACGACGCCGTAGCAAATACCAGCAGACAACAGCTCTCGTGCAAGCAAAACAACCATCTGCTGGTCACAGCTCTATCTCCAAAACATTCTATCTGCTGGTCGCGAGAAATCACACAAAACGACGACGCATCCACTAATTCAAACGACGTCATTTCATAAACGCTCTTGCAAAAGCACGCCTGCTGATCAGCAGCAACCAAAACAACGCAAACACTACCAGCAGTAAGGAATGCGTCACGCCTACGTCATCATATCTATCGATAGCTCTTGCGCCTAGTTCTCAAACCATCTGCTGATCTCTTTTCACAAGCGCATCTGTTGAATCTAATAGTCAACGCTCCAAAATGTTGACTAACACGCGTCACTTCCTCGCTCAATCTCACGCTACGCGCGATGTCTGCCAGCAGCAACTTCAATTCGCACCAAAGCCAGCAGATCTCCATGCATCACGCTGATGTCACCATATCTGCTGATTCCAATTCCACCAGCAGGAGCTACAGTAACTTTGACCAGCGTTGACTCCGCTACAGCAGCGTGCTATTAACAGCTTTGCACCAAAATTTGCTACGATATAATTCTCCAAAATTCAACGCAACATTCGAAATCAGCAGGAACTTCAATCCTTTCGCAAATTCCTCAAAACACACGTGATTAATCCCAAACCAAAACAATTAATCACTAATCTAACTTCTCAATCCTCACATGGATGGCGGATATTATTCGGGTCCATGATCGCTTGATTGGGCTCCGTGTACCCACTAAAGAAACTTGCTTTCTCGATTTCATTAGAGGGTGGTGAAATCGTTAAAATAGTGGGAGGGTAATTCATAAAACTTAACGACCTTGTTTCATGTCTTAGCGATTATTTTATATAGTTAGTGATGTATGTTTGCTTTTCTTTTCAGTATAACTGCATTGTAAAATGGCTTCGATGAAAAACCCGCTCGCTGTTATACTGGATAGCAACAAGTTCACCGGTCTGAACTACCAAGACTGGCTCCGCAACCTCAATCTTGTATTGGCTTCGGAGAAACTTCTTTATGCGATAGAGAAGAGTCCTCCGAAGGAAGCCCCTGCCGATATCAGCCATGAGGAGCTGGTTACGCTTAAACAATGGTGGGACGACGAGGTTAAAGCTCGATGCTATGTGATGGAATCGATGTCCAATGAAATGCAACGGCTCTTTGAGAAGACAAAGTATGCTGCTGACATACTTTTTCATCTCAAAGAAACTGTACGGGTAGAACTCTCGACATGAGAGGTTCACGGCTGTCAAGGAGCTTATGACGAGCCGCATGCGCGATGGGACTTTGGTCCGCGAGCATGGGGTTCGTATGATTGGGCTCGTTGAAAAGCTGTCGGGCCTTGATATCGCACTTCCACACGAGCTGTCGGTGGATGTACTTCTCCTCTCACTGCCTACTGCATTTGACCCCTTTGTGGTCAACTTCAACATGAAAAAGCTGGCAGCCACCCTTGAAGAGGTGGTTAACATGCTTGTAGTGTTTGAAAGAACCATAAATAAGTACAAACCCGTCCTCCTTATGGGCTCTACTGCGAAGAAGGGACCCAGACGCAAGGGAAAGAAGCGTTCTGCCCCTGCGAAGGAGGAAAAGCCCAACAAGAAGCCAAAGGCAAAGGCTTCCAAGCCAAACAAGAGCGAGGATGTTTGCCACCACTGCCACAAGCCTTGGCATTGGAGGAGGAACTGCAAGGAGTACCTCGATCAGCTGCGAACTGCGAAAGGTATGTTCTATATTGAAATAAATATGTCTCTTAGTTCGACTTCTTGGGTACTTGATACCGGATGTGGATCTCATATCTGCAATGATTTGCAGGTGATGACAAGAAGCCGACGTCTTAGAGAGGGTGAGACCCACTTGAGGCTTGGCAATGGAGCAAGAGTTGATGTAGTAGCTATAGGAGATGTTTATTTATTTCTGTCTTCTGATTTTAAGTTGTTATTGATAAACGTTTTGTTTGTTCCCGAATTAATAAAGAACATTATTTCTATTTCTATGCTTGATAGTGATGGATATTCTTGTATGTTTGCTAATTCGATTTGCAATATTTACAAGAATGAATTTTTAATTGGAATTGGGGAACGCGAAAACGATTTATACACCTTAAAATTAAAAGACGTTCCAACTCGCGATGTCGAAGTACAACAACGATTAAACGGAAACACGATAACTTGAACCCAGCACAACTTTGGCACGCTAGGATAGGTCATATTTCTCTAAGTAGGATGAACAAGTTAGTTAGGAGTGACATGTTTGATCTGTCAGACATTAACTCCCTACCGACTTGTGAATCTTGTCTTAAGGGAAAGATGACTAAGCAACCCTTCAAGGACAAAGGTGAGCGTGCTCAAGGCCTATTGGATTTGATCCATAATGATGTGTGCGGCACGTTTAGTATTAGTACTAAATACGGTCACACATACTACATCACCTTTACCGAGGATTACTCTAGGTATGGGTACTTGTACTTAATGAGCACAAGTCTGAATCCTTTGAAAGGTTCAAGGAATTCAAGGCTGAAATAGAAAATCAATTAGGCAAAAGTGTTAAAGCACTTCGATCTGATCAAGGTGGTGAATACTTGAGTGCTGAATTTCAAGACTATCTGAAAGAGAATGGGATTCTCTCACAGTGGACCCCTCCGGCCACACCACAGCTCAATGGTGTAGCGGAGCGTCGTAATCGGACCTTGTTGGACATGGTTCGATCTATGATGAGCTTCACTGAACTTCCTAACTCGTTTTGGAGCTATGCACTCAAAACGGTGGTAATGTTGTTGAACAATTTCCACACCAAGGCAGTGGATAAGACTCCGTATGAGATATGGATGGGCAAAACACCCAAGTACTCATACATGAGGATTTAGGGATGTCCTGCTTACGTGAAGCAGACAGTGGGAGATAAGCTGGATACTAGATCCATCTTATTCTACTTCATTGGGTATCCAAAGAATTCCATTGGATACTACTTCTACTGTCCCAGCGAAACAAAAGTGTTTGTTTCTAGGAATGCCACCTTTATGGAAAGGGAATTTCTACTCGATAGAAAGGGCAGAATAGTAGAACTCGAAGAGGTTCGAGATCCAATCGAAGTACCAGGTGAGTCTCCAGCACCTCCAGATCCAGTACCAGAAATCGTCGCACCTAGGAGATCCGAAAGGGTTCCTAGGGCTCCTGAGAGATATGGTTTTCTCCTTGAAGATGATCAAGGTGATCAAGTTGTTGGATCTGATCCAAGAACTTTCAAGGAGGCAATTTCCGATGCTGATTCTAATTTGTGGCTTGAAGCAATGCAGTCTGAGTTTGACTCGATGCATGCGAACCAAGTTTGGACTCTTGTTAACCCTCCCGAAGGAATTGTTTCTATTGGGTGCAAATGGGTATACAAGAGGAAACTTGGGCTTGATGGTAAGGTAATGACCTACAAGGCACGACTGGTCGCGAAAGGTTACACTCAAAGGCAAAGTGTTGACTATGATGAAAACTTTTCACCAGTCGCGATGTTCAAGTCGATTAGAATCTTGTTAGCCATCGCCGCATGGTACGACTATGAGATATGGAAAATGGATGTGAAAACTACGTTCCTTAATGGAAACATTAAGGAAGAGATCTATATGATGAAGCCTGAGGTTTCAAATCTGTTGGAAGAGAGCATAAGTTATGCAAGCTTCAAAGATCGATCTACGGTCTCAAACAGGCATCGCAAAGTTGGAACCTGAGATTCGATGAAACAATTAAGGAATTTGGTTTCATCAAGAATCCCGAGGAGCCATGTCTTTATAAGAAGGTAGTTAAAAGAGCTGTGACATTCCTCGTACTTTATGTTGATGACATTCTACTCATTGGAAATGATGTAGGAATGCTGCAATCAACTAAACTATGGTTGTCTAGTAGATTTTCGATGAAGGACATGGGTGAAGCATCCTATATTATTGGAATACAGATCTATCGGGATAGATCTAAACGGATGCTCGGACTCACCCAAGCCACCTACATCGATACCATACTTAAGAATTTCTCTATGGAAGAGTCTAAGAGAGGACACCTACCTATGTGCCACGGGGTCACTCTATCTAAGTCTATGTGTCCGAAGACTGATGAGGAGATAGAGAGTATGACACGTGTGCCATATGCCTCGGCAATATGTAGTATTATGTATGGCATGACCTCGACTAGACCGGATGTCGCATATGCTCTGAGTGTCACGAGCCGCTACCAGGCCAACCCCGGCCAATAGAATTGGAAGGTTGTGAAGGATATTCTTAAGTACTTGCGAAGGACTAAGAATATGTTCATGGTCTATGGGGTGGTGAACTAAAACTGGAAGGCTACACTGATTCTAGCTTCCAGTGTCACGTGGATGATTCGAAGTCTAACTCTGGATTTGTATTCATTCTCAATGGTGGTGCTGTCTCTTGGAAGAGTTCCAAGCAAGACACCATCGCGGATTCAACCACTGAGGATGAGTACATTGCAGCATCAGCTGCTGCTAAGGAGACGGTTTGGATAAGGAATTTCGTCCAAGAGTTGGGCGTCATTCCTAATGGAGTTGATCCAGTCCCGATGTACTGCGACAACACGGGTGCCGTTGCGCAAGCAAAGGAGCCTAGGTCTCACCAAAGATCCAAACATATACTGAGGAAATACCACATAATCCGGGATATTGTGGCTAGAGATGACATAGCAGTTGAGATAGTCGCCTTTGTGGACAACGTTGCTGATCCACTTACGAAGCCCTTGCCAGGACCCTTGTTTGAAAAACATCACGAAACAATCGGACTACGTCTGATGAGTAGTTGGCTTTAGGGCAAGTGGGAGATTTTTAGAGTAGATTGCCAACTAGCCAACTTTTGGCGTGTGGGTTTATAGACTCTTGTGTATGACAATCTTTATATATGATATTCGCATTTATTTATATGGCATTCTTTACTTTCATTGTGTTGTATAATGATTAACAGTTGCGTTGAGTAAAGACCTAGAATGCACTATAGTGTATGTTAGATGTGATAGTGGGTATGACGGCTATCATGAAACACATCTAATAGTCACTGTGTATTCTGAACAAGTTCCTAGTCGATTGGGCCGTCAAAATGAGGATAAGGCCGCCCGAGATTGATACTAGTATCTGCGATGCGAAGTACCATGTTTCATTGGTAGGGAACATTGTGATGTTCTGAGCATGCAGATAGGTAGTGACCTGGTGATCTATCGAACTACCCTCGTTTGGACTTTCAAGTGGTTACCATTTGTCGAGTGGATAAGTCCGAGGTCTTGGTTGTACTGATTAGTCCTCACTACTCGAAACGTCATTGAGACTCTACATGATAGGCGTCTCACTTTGACTCGTTCGCCAACTCACTTGGGGTCATTAGGCGGCGGGATTGGATGAGACCCCGATGCATGTAGGAGTCGATGCATCATTGTCGAGGATTAACCGCTCGAGACATGCGTGGATATCCTATGCTATCTGAGGTGATAATAGTGTATAAATATCTGGCCAGAGTACTAGAAGTGTTTTAGGTAAATGTGTTTACCTAGTTACACTCGCGATGTCACTATTCGATCTCCAAGATGTATGCATAGCTATCAGATCTTTAGCGACTCTCGATTTACCAATGGTCGTTGATCTGATCGGGATATATGGATTGAAAGGACCGTACTGTACCCTAACCACGACCAACTGGTTCTTGCAGGCACTATCAGTGATACCTAGGGGATCATGGGGTGATGTTGCTAGACGCTCTTACCATGATCCGTTGGGCAAGTCCGAAATTGTGATTCCGGAGCCACAATGGTTGTGGGCCCACGGCTAGATGTATCCCTGAACCATTGAGGGTCACACAAGTACTGGATTCGAGATTCCCGCACGGATACTGAGCTCAATGTGTTGAGCACTGGAAGAGGATTTTGGGGAGTGCGACTTCCTAAAAGTCAATAGGGGTCAAATCGTGATTTCCCGATGTTGAGGGGCAAAACGGTCATTTTGCACTGTGGTTCTGAAAAATGGTTTTTCAGATCATAGTATTCAGTTTTGAAAACTGAGTCAATCGGTCCGATCTGATCGACGATCGGAGTTATGATGAAGTCACGGTGATAGGGATGAACCGAATGTTCATCCGTTGGACCTGGGCCCGTTGGGCCGGTCCAAGTCTATCACAAATATATTTAATTAGACTTAAGGGCTTCATAACTAACAATCATCATAACACTTAAACCCTAACCCTAGCTCTAAAAGCGCCGCCCCACCTCTCCTCAAACCTCACGCCGCCGCCTTGCTTCGCCGGAATTTGTTCCGGCCAACTTGACGAGGAGAATCCGTCCGTGCTGATCTCGTCAGCCTTCTAGTGCAGTCTGACGAAGGAGTCTCCCTTCCGGTCGTGGACCTAATTGACATAATCTACCGCCGCCTACCGTGAAGTGCCGGTTTCCTCGCGAAACTGGTCGGAGCCAGGCACGAGTTGCCAGCAAGGTAATCAACAAAACACCCTATGAATGGTCCATAGTTTGCATGATTTTGAATTGTATTGAACGTTTCCCGGCCCAATTTTGTTCTTTCGCTGCCTCGCCGGGAGACGGGATCCGGATCCGCCGCGGTTCCCCAACAGCCGGTGCTCACGTGATGGGACTTGTTCCGATCACGTCGACGAGGAGATTCCATTCGTGTCAAATTAGTCAGCTCTTCTAGTGCAGACTGACGAAGGAGTCATGTTTCCAGTCGTGGATCAGATTAGGAGATCTACCGCCGCCTACCGTTGAAGTGCCAGATTCCCTGTGAATCTGGTCGGAGCCAGGCGCCTAGACGCCAGCAAGGTAACGCTCTAAAACATCCTATGTATGTTTTATTGCATTATATTTGCTCATTGTCCGTGCAACCTCTTGGCACCGGCGATCACTCACCACCCTCTTTTGAGCCCCGGACCTCACATGACCACCAGCTTCCGGTTGATTCGCCCCCGAACCACATCGTACTAAGAGAGATCGGCTCTAATACCAACTGAAACGAACCAGTTTTAACGACTGTCCCCACTGTACCAACACTGATCTTTTCATCGTGTTTTTGTCCTCACTTGCAACGCACCCTGAGAAACTTCCCAGATGGTCACCCATCCCAAAATTGTCCCAAGTCAAGCACGCTTAACTTTGGATGTCCTAAGTGATGAGCTACCGAGAAGAAGATGCACCTTGTTGGTATGAGTAGTACCAATTAAATTTGATAAGCCTTCCTCAACTAACCTCAATTACATCTATAACTTCCCAGTCTCGTAATCCCTCTCATTCCGGTGTGGGATCGGTTCATTCATGTGCCCCTTCGCCTCTAGAATCCTGCCAGGATCCGCTCATTGTACGTGCAACCTCTGGCACCGACGATCACTCCCCGCCCTCTTTGAGCCACGGACCTACATGCAGTTGAAACATTCTAAACCTCTAAAAATTTTTTATTTTTTATTTTTTTGGTAGATGTGGAATAAACGATTTATAAAAGCTATAAACAAAAACCATGACTTAAAGAATTTAAAAATAACATCTCAACATCCGTTTAAAACAAACTGCAAAATATCCTCAATCCACATCTCACAAGCTAACATAAAAATCAGAGTATTTAAAAACTGTTTGCGGAAACTGAACATGTCTAAAAGCAAAGGCGTAAAATACTGAGTGGTCACGGGGTAACAGCCACAGCGGAGCATCAGACGTCCTCACCGTCGGTCGGAGTAATATCATCAACATCATGCTAACCTGCACCATTTAAACCTAGTGAGCCTAAAGACCCAGCATTCTCTATCTCCTAATAAAAAAGTACATAAAATAAAACCACATGCAGGCACATAAGTATACGAACATAATTTCATGACATGCGTGCTTGAAAGATCTTAAACATTAAATCATACCGTAGTCGTACATACTTCATCATATAACATATATGTTAAGGCATAACATAAACATAACATAACTTAAAAGAACATGTGAGTCATATCCATGAGGTGAGAGCCATAATTCGATTGATCAATCTATAAACCAACGTACGTGGTGGTGTGGTTCACCCCGATGTCACACGAGGATCCCTATATGTCACACCTCTATGCTGCCACTTCACCATGATGTCACACATGGATCCATAAGCTCATACATTAACAGGGGATCCCCGGGCCCGGCTACCAGGCTAACTCCCATCATTAATTTGCGCCACAACAATAAAATTCCTCAAAATATTTTCTTTCATGCCTTAACATAAATTAAACTTTCATGATGCGTGCGTTTCGTAAAAATCATGCAACTTTGGAAATCTTGGGCCATCAATACATATTTAATTTCCTTAAAACATTTCATAATCAAATATATAGCATAATACGTATATAATTAAATATATATTCATGGGCCTATGCATTAATTTTTCTCGGCCCGGTCAAGGACTGTATCAAGCGACTGGACCACTAATTCTAAGCCCAAGGCCACCACTAGACTTAAAATCATACTAAGACCAACTCAAAATTGGCCCAACAACAAAGAATCACCCCTTTAAAATCATTGAAGGACTCGGCCCAACACCGTCAAAACAGACTTAAAACTCATTTAAAATAACGGCCCAAAATCTAACAATTTGACTTAAAATCCAAATTACATAAAAATCGACAACTTAAAATAACTTTTGACTTAAAATCATTGACCCAAAAATCACTTTGACCAAGAATAATTTTGACTTAAAAAGTTTGACTTGACTCGATAAAATGACTTGGACTTTAAAATAAAACTACCCGGCCCATAAATAAAATAACTCGGACCGGACTTAAAATATTTGACTCGACACTTGACCAACTCAACCAGGCCCTATTGAACCGACCCATCGTCCCAACCCAACCGGCCCAAGCCCATCTCCCAATTACCCTAGACCAAAATCACACACACAACATGCTGCCGCCGCGACCAGCTGTCACTTATCACGTTCGTTCCCCATGCTCCGGCCACCACTACCAGAGCCCTTCCATTTGGACCACCCCCAGGTCCAGGTGGTTCTAACGTGACAAACCTTGGCTCAAACCGTTGGCTAACCATGGATAACTGGTCGCTGAAAGTGGACGCTCCAGCCATGCTGCGCCGTCACGACCACCTGCTGGTATTCACGTTCGTTGTCCCTGCTCCGGCCACCAATTCCAGAGCGCTTCCGGCTGGACCACCCCCAGGTCCAGACGGTTCTAAAGTGACCAACCTTGCCTCAAACCGTGGCCTAACCATGGAGAAGGACGCACCAGCCATGCTGCGTGCCATCACGACCACCTCCTGGTTCTCGCGATCGTTCTCCCTGATCCGGCCACCACTTACGGAGCCCTTCCGGCTGGACCACCCCAGGTCCAGACGGTTCTAACATGACCATCCACAGCCCCAACCATGGTCGCACGAGAGCGCACGACCCTGGAGAAGGCGACGCACCGTGAAGCCCTAGAACACACAGCAGAAGGTGTTTTGCATGCAGCCACTGGTTCGACCATTAATCTCCCACTTCGAACCACTAAAAATCACCCCTAGGACCCCCATGAACCCCTTAAGGTCGAGCCATAAACCCTCAAGCAGTCCATCAACCGAAGCCATGCAAGAAAGTTCAAAAAACCGTGAGATGCACATGAAACAATACGTGATCATGGACATGGATGCAAAGATCTGAAACATTCACATATAAGTCATGCATAATCTTTGTAAAGCAGTGTATTATGATCTAAATGGTGAGAAAATAAAGAATAAAACATGCCTTGATCGAAAAATAAGTGGAGTTACGCGTTACCGGAGCGGAGGACAATTGAGAAGACCAACACCTTTGAGTTTCAACCAAAAGCTTGCAAGTTTCGGCCACCTTGGGGGAGAAGAGGGCTAAAGTCGGCTGATGAGGGGAGGGTTTAGGTTAATTTTCGAAATTGTGGTGAAGGGTGGTGAAAAGTGTACAAAAAGGCCCTTCACACTTGTTTAATTAAGGAAATAAAAGGCCTATTCCAATACTAACCCACCTCTAATTAAAATGGCTTAAAAATATTTAAATTTCAGACTTCAAGCCTTTAATTTTCGTAATATGTGGCCTCTCAAATTTAAAAGTGTAGTAAATGTCATAAAAATGGCCCGTATAGGCGAAAAACGGGTACCCCTCGGTAACCGTGCATAAAATCTCATTTTTTTGAAAATGGTGCATAAAATAAAAATATTTTGCTTTAAAATATGTCTAAGGGTTAAAACATTTAGATATTTTCGATTTGGTCGTCTCCGGACTCGTCCCCGCTTACCGGTCTCAAACCGTACCGTAAAGCGACATACACAACGTAAAGCATAGAATCATCATGAAATCACATAAATGACATGAAAATCATGCTAACATTAAATTTTCCCCCTAGTCATGCGCTCAATTCAGCGTAATCCGAATTTCGGGATGTTACACCAACGACTGGATTCCTTACAAACCAAAAGCTGGTACTAGACGTCGCGTTCCAATTAAATCAAACGGCGTCGCATAACCCCAGCGTCTGAATTTCTTGGCGTTAACCAAAACGACATCGCACATCCTACGTCAACCAGTCGCTAACTCTCACGAAAAACAACCAGACGCAAGCTACAGGATAGTTGACTGGCGTTGACGTCTGCTCTCAACGAAACAAACAACCAGACGACGCACACGCGAACAAATCTCTTGCAGCTGGTACCCAAAACGGCGTCGCACCAACTTAACTAAACGCTGTCGTTTCCCACTAGATACAAAACAAACTAAAACAACGTCTGATCAACAAAACGCGCTACCAGACTTCACCTAAACGATGA
Organism: Dorcoceras hygrometricum; assembly: GCA_001598015.1. Lineage (NCBI taxonomy): Eukaryota > Viridiplantae > Streptophyta > Magnoliopsida > Lamiales > Gesneriaceae > Dorcoceras > Dorcoceras hygrometricum. Next base: position 651,106 of record KV007730.1, read on the forward strand.
CGTTTAGATCTCTTGCGCCACCAATTACCCACTGGGACTGGAATTCACCACCGACCAGCTTTCACCACAAAACCAGATCTCACCACAAAATACCAAAGTTTCCAGAATTGCTTCAAACATCGATTAATCCAAAAATTAATCTCATTATTGATTTTAGGACTCACAGCCCAGCAGATGATTCAATTTTCATATTCTATTCGCTCTCCAGCTGTCGCACCTGCACCATTTCAAAAGAAAATGAGCCTAGGGGCTCAGCAAGTAAAACCTGAATAATAACAAGTTCAAATACGCAGGTGGACATCTGATCAATACATAAGTTAAAGGAACATCAATGAGCAATATCATTTTCTTTCGTAAACATTTCATAAACATTCATTCTTTCTTTCATAAACTTGGAGACACGGGATAATAGCCCAGATCTCAACATCATTATCATTTTTCCTTAGATTTATGGCTCAGAAGCTCTCCTTAGGTCAGTGTTGCACTTGATCAAGTGACTACTGATATCAGCCTTAGCCTTTGTTGGGGAACCACGGCGGATCCGGATCACGACTCCCGGCGATGCAGCGGAAGAACAAAAATTTGTCGGGAGACGATCAATACAGTTTCAAATAAACAATCAATCTATGACATTCATAGGGTGTTTTGTAGAATACCTTGCTGGCAACTCGTGCCTGGCTCCGACCAGTTTCGCAAGGAAACCGGCACTTCACGGTAGACTGTGGTAGATAACGCCAATCAGGTCCACGATCGGATACGAGACTCCTTCGTCAGCCTCCACTAGAAGGCCTGACGAGATCGGCTCGGACGGATTCTCCTCGTCAAGTTGGCCGGAACAAATTCCGGCGGCACCTGGCGGCGGCGGCGGCTAGAGGAGGGAAGGGGCGGCGGCTACAAGAGCTTAGGGTTAGGGTTTTTGTGTCTTAGTTATGAGTTAATTAGTCTAAGTCTACATTAAGTAGACTTGGTGATGGGTTTGGATCCGGCCCAACGGGCCCGGGTCCAACGGATGAACATTCGGTTCATCCCCATCACCGAGACTTCATCGTAACTCCGATCTCCGATCAGATCGGACGGATCGACTCAGTTTCCAAAACTGAACATTATGATCTGAAAAACCATTTTGCAGAACCCCAGTGCAAAATGACCGTTTTGCCCCTCAACAGCGGGAAATCACGATTTGACCCCTGTTGACTTTTAGGAAGTCGCACTCCCCAAAATCCTCTTCTCATGCTCAACACATTGAGCTGAGTATCCGTGCGGGAATCTCGAATCCAGTACTTGTGTGACCCTCAATGGTTCAGGGATACAGCTAGCCGTGGGCCCACAACCATTGTGGCTCCGAGTGTATTCTTGGTCTTTACTCAACACAATTGTTAATCATCATACAACACAATGAAAGTAAAGAATGCCATATAAATAAATGTGAATATCATATATAAAGATTGTTACATACAAGAGTCTATAAACCCACACGCCACAAGTTGGCTAGTTGGGCATCTACTCTAACAATCTCCCACTTGCCCTAAAGCCAACTACTCATCAGACTCAGTACCATTGTTTCGCGATGTTTTTCAAACAACGGTCCAGGCATGGACTTCGTAAGTGGATCAGCAACGTTGTCTGCAGAGGCGACTCTCTCAACTGCTATGTCACCTCTAGCCACAATATCCCGGATTATGTGGTAATTTCTCAGTATGTGTTTGGATCTTTGATGAGACCTAGGCTCCTTTGCTTGCGCAACGGCACCCGTGTTGTCGCAGTACACCGGGACTGGACCAACTCCATTAGGAATGACGCCCAACTCTTGGACGAAATTCCTTATCCAAACGACCTCCTTAGCAGCTGATGCTGCGATGTACTCAGCCTCAGTGGTTGAATCCGCGATGGTGTCTTGCTTGGAACTCTTCCAAGAGATAGCACCACCATTGAGCATGAATAAAAATCCATAGGTAGATTTAGAATCATCCACGTCACACTGGAAGCTACAATCAGTGTAGACTTCCAGTTTGCGCAACGGCACCCGTGTTGTCGCAGTACACCGGGACTGGACCAACTCCATTAGGAATGACGCCCAACTCTTGGACGAAATTCCTTATCCAAACGACCTCCTTAGCAGCTGATGCTGCGATGTACTCAGCCTCAGTGGTTGAATCCGCGATGGTGTCTTGCTTGGAACTCTTCCAAGAGATAGCACCACCATTGAGCATGAATAAAAATCCATAGGTAGATTTAGAATCATCCACGTCACACTGGAAGCTACAATCAGTGTAGACTTCCAGTTTCAGTTTACCACCCCCATAGACCATGAACATATTCTTAGTCCTTCGTAAGTACTTAAGAATATCCTTCACAGCCTTCCTATGCAATTGTCCGGGGTTGGCCTGGTAGCGTCTCGTGACACTCAGAGCATATGCGACATCCGGTCTAGTCAAGATCATGCCATACATAATACTATCTATTGCCGAGGCATATGGCACACGTGTCATACTCTCTATCTCCTCATCAGTCTTTGGACACATAGACTTAGATAGAGTGACCCCGTGGCACATAGGTAGGTGTCGTCTCTTGGACTCTTCCATAGAGAACCTCTTAAGTATGGTATCGATGTAGGTAGCTTGGGTGAGTCCGAGCATCCGTTTAGATCTATCCCGATAGATCTGTATTCCAAGAATATAGGATGCTTCACCCATGTCCTACATCGAAAATCTACTAGACAACCATACTTTAGTTGACTGCAGCATTCCTACATCATTCCCAATGAGTAGAATGTCATCAACATAAAGTACGAGGAATGTCACAGCGCTTTTAACTACCTTCTTGTACACACATGGCTCCTCGGGATTCTTGATGAAACCAAATTCCTTAATGTTTCATCGAATCTCAGGTTCCAACTTCGCGATGCTTGTTTGAGACCGTAGATCGATCTCTGAAGCTTGCATACCTTATGTTCGCTTCCAACAGATGTGAGACCCTCAGGCTGCGTCATATAGATCTCTTCCTTAATGTTTCCATTAAGGAACGTCAGTTTTGACATCCATTTGCCATATCTCATAGTCGTACCATTCGGCTATGGCTAACAAAATTATAATTGACTTGAACATTGGGACTGGGGGGAAGGGT
>KV007730.1:657854-677341 GCA_001598015.1 Dorcoceras hygrometricum
AAGTTGTATCCAAACAGAATTCGAAATTTGCTATGCTATAAGTATTTGTACTAGACGTTATCACACTACGAGATGCATTATTGACATATGATATAGTTGTTCTCTCCATTTCCGCACCATTGCCTAAGTTATTCTAGATTTCTTATCTTCAAATGCGAAGAATTTTATTATTCTCGTTTCAACCCAGATAGTTAGTAACGATCCATTCTCCAACGTTTATAACTCTTGATTTTATCCAATTGAGACCCAAAACTTATAATTATTCCGTCAAGAAAATTAGGGTCGTTACAGTTGGTATCAGAGCATGGTCCTTGAGATAAACACACTTCCAGTCTGAGCAAATCTCTCCAGCCTCTTCAAAACTTGTGAGTTTTACGTTCATGTTTTAACATAGAGTAATCTCTCATATAGAATTGTGGTGGATTTGGACTACCCTTTTTCAGATATGTCAGGAAGAGGTAGAGGCAGAAGGAGTTTTGTTGAAGGAGATAGTGAATCAGAAGGCATAACTCCAGTTCTTGCCAATATGGCTCAACTTTTAGAACGTTTAGTTGATCAGACCTCTAATGGGAACGATCATTATTCGAGTAGAATGATTAGCAGAGAAGATCCTCAAGAGAAATTTAGGAGGCAGCGACCTCAAGAATTTTCTGGCACTACTGATCCCCTGGTGGCAGAAAGTTGGATAAAATCCATGGAGGTGATATTCGATTATCTTCATCTGACAGAATTAGAGAGACCTCGTTGTTCAATCTATATGTTGCGGGGCGACGCCATGATGTGGTGGGAAGGAGCCAAGTTAACTGTAGACTTGGAAATTCTCACATGGGAAGAGTTTAAGAGAGTCTTCTTCGAGCAATACTTCACTGTGGATGTTAGAGAACAATTGCAGAGTGAATTCCTAACTCTGAAACAAGAAGGATTGACGATGCGGGATTACATCCGCAAGTTCGAGAGAGGATGTTACTTCGTTCCACTGATAGGGACAAACGCAGATGCCAAACTTCGCCATTTTATTAATCGGTTGAAGCCCATGATCAAGCATGATGTTAGACTGGCCGAACCAGTAGACTACAAGGCAGCGGTAAACAAAGCTCTGAGGGCAGAGTAAGACTGGAAAGCGATTGACGAGGAAAGACAATTAAAGAGGCAAGCTTTCCATCAATATGATAAAAGGAAATTTAAGAAACAGAATAACAACAACCAGCAAGGGTCAGCAGGGAAGGGACCTATTGCTGCACAGCCAATTTCTTCGGTTCCTCACACAGATAATAGGCCTCCATGTCCCATTTGCAAGAAGAAACATAAGGGACAGTGTCTTCAAGGACAGAACGTATGTTATACTTGTGGTAAACCAGGCCACATGTCGAGAAGTTTTCCTCAGAAGCAACAACAGCAGCAACAACAACAACTCATTACCAGCAGGGCTTATGTGATGACTGCTGCTGAAGCACCAGCAGATACCACATTGGTGACGGGTAAAATTTTTGTTGATAACTTGCCTACCTTAGCATTATTAGATTCTGGTGCAACACATTCTTTTGTATCAGATAGATTTTCTGAGAAATTACCTGTTAAACCAGTAGAAATGGAAGTAGGATACTGTGTTGAAACTCCTACAGGAGAAAATGTAGTAACCAATCGAATACTTCGAAATGTAGAACTTGTATTGCAGGGTAATATTGTTTATGCAGATCTTATAGTATTACCTATGTTCGAATTTGATTTTATATTGGGAATAGATTGGTTAGTTAAACATGAAGTTGTTTTAGACTTTAAGCAAAGATTTGTCTTTATTAAGAAACCCGATGGAAATTCATTTTCATTCAAAGCTGGAAATTATGTAAAGACCCTTAAGTTAATATCAGCGATGAAAGCCCAGAAATGTTTAAGAAATGGGAGTCAGGGATTTTTGGTAAACGTTATATCATTAGAACCTGAAAGGAAAAAGAAACGAGAGGAAGTAGCTGTAGTAAGAGAATTCCCAGATATTTTCCCAGAAGATGTTTCGGGTTTACCTCCCATTCGAGAATTAGAATTTACTATTGATTTAGTACCAGAAGCCGCTCCAATATCAAAGCCTCCCTATAGACTTGCTCCTAAGGAAATGAAAGAACTAAAGGATCAGATTCAAGAGCTACTGATGTCAGGCCCCGTGCTAATTAATAACAATTAACACATAATAAGCGCATAAACACGGAAGCTTAAAATCAGGGCTTAAAATTATTTCGAAATACAATGGGCCTGAACTTCAAATCATACCTTCAAAATAACGATAATTAAAATATGAGTTGACTCAAACTCCAACACAACAGGTATCAACATAATATCAATCAAGTACAAATCCCCAATACATGATAACACGGGGCATCCCCGGTTCAATACATATCATATATAGACTGGGACTCAGGGACGCGGGGATCGACCAGCTGAACTTCCACTCGGTCCAGCTTGGTTACCTGTATTTCCTGCAAATGGGCAACACAGACCCAAACAAAACAAAAGCAGGAAACAAGTACGAGGTCAAGCCTCAGTACGAAGAGCTATCAAAACAGATAAACATGCAACATGCTATAATCAATGCTATGAATGCATGAGGCTGTCAAAGGAAATCAGTCAGCTAGACCGGTGTAACAACCGGCAAATCATATCATGTCGCCTCTATACCGCGGTCTATCAACCGGGAAATCTTCGGTCCGTGATCATTGGGGCCCGTCAGCCCATAACAGCTCGGCGGTAGACACTCGTATCCGGTAGTCACCGCTCCGATGATAGCGTTGGACTTTTCGGGCACGACAAATCAGTCGACCAGTCACAACGTGGCACCCAATCAGGTTATCAAATCAAATCTGTAAATCAGGCTCAAGATGTATGCATGAATTCCATTCAATATCCATGCTCAATACATACAATGCCTAAACGTAAAAAAAAGTATGTGTACTCAATCAAAAACAGCAACTGGTTCACGTAGGCACAAAACAGTAAAGCCACAGATTCCACAACATCGAATTATAGACATGTTCAAGCTCAAAGCTGCTAAGGGCTTCTCAATTCGTACCTCTCTTCCTCAATTTACCTAACATATTTCTCCTGGTTCAAATCACGCAGCAGGAACTTCCTGGAAGCTGAAATCTGTTACAACATAGCTAATATCTTAGCTCAATTCAGCTACACAATCACGCTAATCCTTCGGCCAGAAGCATACTTCGATCCTACACTTCTACGTAGGCATTAACTACTAAAAATCGAGCTCAAACTACAAGAAATTCTCACCCAAAAGCTCAAAAGAAACAACGGAAGAATCTGCTCAACGAAACCAGCAATTCACGAACGAGCAGAGCCTACGGAATTTCTCAACTCGTTGCTCCTAGCTTCCAAACTAGTATCAATGTGAAGAGCAAGTCTCAAGGAGTCCAGCGCCACCAAGAACTTCAAAAACAGAGGCTGGAATCGACGGGAAATGGCGATTGAAAGTGACGGTGAACAGTAGCTAACACGAGGGTTTGGAAAAGAGGAGATAAGGAATGTCTGTTTCAAAATAATTCTAAGTGTCGAACAACACTTTCATTTATAATCTCCCAAATCCAACGTATGCTGATCATCAAATCAGTCGACAAGACCAGCAGGTATCGACCATTAGATACCTTCCTTTCCCTTCGTTAAAAACAGCAGAAGCAATCAAATGCTGAATGCGAAACTACAATCTCGAAACGCCAAAAACAGAGGCTGGAATCGACGGGAAATGGCGATTGAAAGTGACGGTGAACAGTAGCTAACACGAGGGTTTGGAAAAGAGGAGATAAGGAATGTCTGTTTCAAAATAATTCTAAGTGTCGAACAACACTTTCATTTATAATCTCCCAAATCCAACGTATGCTGATCATCAAATCAGTCGACAAGACCAGCAGGTATCGACCATTAGATACCTTCCTTTCCCTTCGTTAAAAACAGCAGAAGCAATCAAATGCTGAATGCGAAACTACAATCTCGAAACGACACCGTTCCAACTAAACAAAACGACGCCGCAGCGCTAAACCAGCAGACAGCAGATCTCTTCAAAACAACCAACGGCTGGTTCCAGCTGCAACATCCAAAATGCAGCGTCTTAACTTAATCAAACGACGTCGCCGCGCCAACACAACAAATCCAGCCGATGCACTTACAAAACCAGCAGGTACACAAGGAAAACTCTCGCAGCTGGTCACTACGTGCGAAATAGGCGCTTCACAAAACGACGACGCATGCAACACCAGCAGTTGCATGTGGGAAACTCCTACTGCTGGTTTCTCACTAAGACGCAAGGCACACGCAAGCGTTACTATCAGCAGCTGGTCACTCCTATCTAATACAACTGCTGAATCCCCTAGTCAACACACAAAACATTGACCAACACGTGTCGCTTCCTCAATCCTTCTCGCGCCTAAAGCAATATCGGCCAGCAGCAACCCTTCGAAACAAACTAAAACCAGCAGATGCAACGCGTCACGCCTACTTCACCCTACCGATGCAAACACCAGCAGGTAGCTACAGTGCCGTTGACCAGCGTTGACTTCACCAAAATAATACAACTTCCGAATCAGCAGGAAACCACATTTCCTTCGCATTACCCTCTAAAACATGTGATTAATCCCAAATCAAATCAATTAATCACTAATCTAAATTCTCAATCCTCACATTCTCCCCACCTTAAGAGATTTCGTCCTCGAAATCAAAGGCAAACTTAGGGAAGAAAACAATCAATCATGCAAATCAACACCAGCAGCTACTCAAATTCAAAGCTAAAACCAGAAATTTACCTAGAAAAGTTGCACGATTAGTGCTCAAACAGATGAGGCCAATCTTGTCTCATCTTCTCCTCAACTTCCCAGGTCGCTCCTTCTCGGCCATGCTTGCTCCATTGGACCATCACCAACGGGATTATCTTGTTCCTCAGCTGTTTCTCCTTCTTATCCAAGATCTGCACCGGATATTCGACATAACTCAAAGCAGAATCCAGCTCAACTTCGTCAGTTCTCAAAACATGGGACGGATCCGGCTCATATTTTCTCAACATTGACACATGAAACACGTCATGCATCGCGGCTAGTTCCTCGGGCAGCCTCAGTCTATAAGCCAATTGTCCAATCCTCTCGATAATCTCAAAGGGACCAATGAATCTAGGAGCCAATTTTCCTTTAAATCTGAATCTCATCACGCTCTTGAAAGGAGAAATCTTGAGAAACACACGATCGCCAACCTCAAAATCTAACGTTCGACGTCTACGGTTCGCATAGCTAGAGAAACGGTCTTGAGCAGCCTTCATTCTACTCCGAATCAAGTCAATTTGATCCTTCATGTGCTGAACAAACTCCGGTGTAGAAATCTGTCTCTCGCCAACTTCTTCCCAACAAATCGGGGATCTGCACTTTCGACCATACAATGCCTCAAATGGAGCCATTCCAATAGCGACCTGGTAGCTGTTGTTATACGAAAACTCTACCAAGGAAAGCGAATCCTGCCAGCCACCGCTGAAATCCATCACTACCGCTCGCAGCATATCCTCTAAAGTCTGGATAGTCCGCTCAGACTGTCCGTCTGTCTGGGGTGATAGGCTGTGCTCATCGCCAATCTCGAACCCATTGCTGCTTGCAGACTCTTCCAAAAGCGAGAAGTGAACCTCGGATCTCTGTCGGACACTATCGAAACCGGAACTCCATGCAATCTAACCACATGGTCAATGTACAACTTCGCCATCTTTTTCATCGAACATCTCACATCATAGGGAATGAAATGGGCTGACTTCGAGAGTCTATCAATCACAACCCAGATCGAATCGCATCCCCTACTCGATCGAGGTAGATGAGTCACGAAATCCATGGCGATGTGCTCCCAATTCCATTGGGGCACCTCTAAACTCTGGAGCAATCCACCAGGTCTCATTCTCTCAGCCTTGACCTGCTGGAAATTCAGACATCTAGCAAAAAAAGAAGAAATGTCGCTCTTCATACCTGCCCACCAGTAGTGAGACTTCAAGGCATGGTACATCTTTCGCTCGCCTGGATGCACACTGTACCGACTACAATGTGCTTCATTCATGAGGGTCTCCTTCAAATCAATCAGGTTAGGAACTACTAATCTCCCTCGGAATCTTAAACATCCATCAGAAGCAACAGAAAAATCATCAGACTGACCTGACTGCGCCTTAATCCTCAACTCATGGATATAGGGGTCGGTCCTCTGCGCCTCGTGAAGATATATTTCAGGCTCTTGTGGTCGGTGTACACCACGAATTCTTCACCATAGAGATAATGCCGCCAAATCTTCAAGGCAAACACTATCGCAGCCAACTCCAAGTCATGAACCGGGTACCTCGTCTCGTGAGGCTTCAGCTGTCGAGACGCATACGCAATCACGTACCCGTTCTGCATCAGAACACACCCTAAACCATTCAGAGAAGCATCGGAGCACACTACGAAACCTCCAGATCCAGATGGTAGGGCCAAGACAGGAGCAGTAGTCAACTTCTCCTTCAGCGTCTGAAAACTGTACTCGCACTCATCAGTCCATACAAATCTCTTATCTTTCTGAGTCAACTGCGTCATAGGCCTGGCTATCGAAGAAAACTTCTCAATGAAACGCCTATAGTAGCCGTCCAACCCCAAGAAACTACGGATCTCTGAAACGTTTCGAGGTCTCTCCCAGTTAAGCATTGCTTCGACCTTGCTCGGATCTACAGAAATCCCTTGTGCTGAAATTACGTGACCCAAAAAGATAATCCTGTCGAGCCAAAACTCGCATTTGCTGAATTTGGCATAGAGCTGCGAGTCTCTCAATCTCTGCAATACTAGTCTCAAATGCTCCTTGTGCTCTCTCTTGCTCCTCGAGTACACCAAGATGTCATCTATGAAGACGATTACGAACCGATCGATATACTCACAGAAGACGCGATTCATCAAATCCATAAAGACAGCGGGGGCATTCGTCAATCCAAACGGCATGACAAGAAACTCAAAATGCCCATATCGATTTCGGAAGGCTGTCTTTGCCACATCAGCGTCTCTAATTCGTAACTGGTGATAACCAGAGCGCAAGTAAATCTTCAAGTAAACAACCGATCCCTTCAACTGATCGAACAAGTCATCAATCCTCGGCAAAGGATACTTGTTTTTCACCGTTGCTTTATTCAACTGTCTGAAGTCCACACACATCCTCATAGTGCCATCTTTCTTTTTCACAAATAGAATCGGAGCTCCCCAAGGCGACATGCTCGATCTGATGAAGCCTTTCTCCAAGAGATCACTCAACTGTTCTTTCAGCTCTTTCAACTCTACGGGCGCCAACCGGTAAGGAGCTCTAGAAATCGTGGCGGTATCGGGCACCAACTCAATACTGAAGTCGATCTCACGTCGAGGAGGGAATCCAGGAATCTCATCTGGAAACACGTCGGGAAACACTCGAACGACGGGGATGTCGCGCAACTCTAATCGCTGCTCCAGGGAACTATCAAGTGCGTAGATCATGAATCCTGCGTTACCTAGCGATAGCAGGCTAAACATCTCCATAGCGGACACTAGGGGAATCTTCGACCTTGAATCCGTGCCATAGAAATCCCACCTCTCACCCGTATCAGGGCGAAATCTCACCACACCATGGAAACAATCAACGGTAGCCTTATAGCTAGATAATACGTCCATTCCCAAAATACAGTCGAAATCTCTAATCCCAAAAACAACTATCAAGTGCGTAGATCATGAATCCTGCGTTACCTAGCGATAGCAGGCTAAACATCTCCATAGCGGACACTAGGGGAATCTTCGACCTTGAATCCGTGCCATAGAAATCCCACCTCTCACCCGTATCAGGGCGAAATCTCACCACACCATGGAAACAATCAACGGTAGCCTTATAGCTAGATAATACGTCCATTCCCAAAATACAGTCGAAATCTCTAATCCCAAAAACAATCAGATTGGTCACCAAAACATGCTCATCAAACCTAATCAGGCAATCTACCACAACCTCTCGAGACCACAGATTTACACCAGCAGGAGTAGACACAGAAACAACATCACACAGTGGGGAAGAACTCAACCCACGCTCAAACACAAACATCTCAGATATAAAAGAGTGTGATTCACCAGTGTCAAACAAGACTCTCGCAGGATAATCATAAATAGAGCATGTACCTCTAATCACCATGCCCAACGTCTCCTCTGCCTGATCCATCATCAAGGCGTTCGCCTGCGCCTGCTGGGGAATCTGAAACGGGGGTCGGGAAGGTCCTCCAAAATGAGACGGCTCACGAGGCTGAAAGCTAGACCGCTGGGACTGCGCAAAAGGCTGATGTCGCTGAGAAGAACCACCAGCGGAACCCTGCTGCGATTGACCAGTAGATCGCCCTCCAATCAAAGGACACGCTCTAGCAAAATGTCCCGGCTGACCACAAAGATGGCAGAGTCCTCTAACTCCACGACACTGCGAAGTCTCATGCCTCCCTCCGCACTGACTACAAAATCCGCCACCAGAACCACTACCTGAACCACTGCCAGAACCGGAGCTCACGGAACCAGAGGAACTCGAATGGCCCTTCTTCTTGAATTGTTTCCCTCGCGGTCGGAACTTCTGTCGACTCGACTGCTGTGACCCTTGAGGAGATTGATACAATTGCGACACCGCCTGAGCTGGCTGAGAAGCACGCGCGGTCGTATGATGCACTGGAGCCTCAGGATCCATCAAACTCTCCTCAATATCAACCGCATTGTTCACAGCTTCCATGAAAGTTGCCGGAGACCCAGACAACACCATACGGTAAAGATCAGGTCTCAAGACCTTCAAGAACTTGTTCCTCTTCGTTCGCTCTTGGTTTGCCACAGCTGGCATGTACATTAGAAGCGCAGAAAACCGTCTCGCATACTCGGCCACACGCATGTCACCCTACTTCAGGTTATCAAACTCACGCTCTCGGATGGCGTAATAGGACTCTGGAGTGTATTCCTGTCGAAAAGCCTCACAGAAACCATCCCAGGTGAGTATCGTCCCATTATCTCGAAGCATCCTAGAAGTGCCTTTCCACCAGCGCTGCGCATCATCCCGCAGCTGCAGCACTGCCAACTTCAGTCTCTTTTCCGGAGCGTACTCCAAGGTATCAAATAAATCCTCCATCTGAATAAGCCACGCCTCGGCCCTAGAACCACCCTCAGTACCGACAAACGTCGGCGGGTTCGTCCGCTGAAATCGGGCTAAGAACAACTCCATTCCACCTATCTGCCTAGTGACGTCCTCAATCTGAGCGTCGTCATCACTACCTGCTCTAGACCCCTCCGCGGAACGTCTAGTCCTCCTACCTCCTTCTCGTCTCGGCGGCATCTAAACAAGCCTAGAGGTAAGATCTCACAGCAGATAGAATTACAAGACAGATAATAGATCACATAAGTCCCAGAGTCAATCAAAATCAAATCAAAACTCTGTGCCTAGAATCGAGTGTGATCAAAAGAAATCGAGCTTATCCCAGTTTAATCTCTGATACAAAAAATGTCAGGCCCCGTGCTAATTACTAACAATTAACACATAATAAGCGCATAAACACGAAAGCTTAAAATCAGGGCTTCAAATATTTTCGAAATACAATGGGCCTGAACTTCAAATCATACCTTCAAAATAACGATAATTAAAATATGAGTTGACTAAAATTCCAACACAACAGGTATCAACATAATATCAATCAAGTACAAATCCCCAATACATGATAACACGAGGCATCCCCCGGTTCAATACATATCATATATAGACTGGGACTCAGGGACGCGGGGATCGACCAGCAGAACTTCCACTCGGTCCAGCTTGGTTACCTGTATATCCTGCAAATGGGCAACACAGACCCAAACAAAACAAAAGCAGGAAACAAGTACGAGGTCAAGCCTCAGTACGAAGAGCTATCAAAACAGATAAACATGCAACATGCTATAATCAATGCTATGAATGCATGAGGCTGTCAAAGGAAATCAGTCAGCTAGACCGGTGTAACAACCGGAAAATCATATCATGTCGCCTCTATACCGCGGTCTATCAACCGGGAAATCATCGGTCCATGATCATCGGGGCCCGTCAGCCCATAACAGCTCGGCGGTAGACACTCGTATCCGGTAGTCACCGCTCCGACGATAGCGTTGGACTTTTCGGGCATGACAAATCAGTCGACCAGTCACAACGTGGCACCCAATCAGGTTATCAAATCAAATCTGTAAATCAGGCTCAAGATGTATGCATGAATGCCATTCAATATCCATGCTCAATACATACAATGCCTAAACGTAAAAACAGTATGTGTACTCAATCAAAAACAGCAACTGGTTCACGTAGGCACAAAACAGTAAAGCCACAGATTCCACAACATCGAATTATAGACATGTTCAAGCTCAAAGCTGCTAAGGGCTGCTCAATTCGTATCTCTCTTCCTCAATTTACCTAACAGATTTCTCCTGGTTCAAATCACGCAGCAGGAACTTCCTGGAAGCTGAAATCTGTTACAACATAGTTAATATCTTAGCTCAATTCAGCTACACAATCACGCTAATCCTACGGCCAGAAGCATACTTCGATCCTACACTTCTACGTAGGCATTAACTACTAAAAACCGAGCTCAAACTACAAGAAATGCTCACCCAAAAGCTCAAAAGAAACAACGGCAGAATCTGCTCAAAGAAACCAGCCATTCACGAACGAGCAGAGCCTACGGAATTTCTCAACTCGTTGCTCCTAGCTTCCAAACTAGTATCAATGGGAAGAGCAAGTCTCAAGGAGTTCAGCGCCACCAAGAACTTCAAAAACAGAGGCTGGAATCGACGGGAAATGGCGATTGAAAGTGACGGTGAACAGTAGCTAACACAAGGGTTTGGAAAAGAGGAGATAAGGAATGTCTGGTTCAAAATAATTCTAAGTGTCGAACAATACTTTCATTTATAATCTCCCAAATCCAACGTCTGCTGATCATCAAATCAGTCGACAAGACCAGCAGGTATCGACCAGCAGATACCTTCCTTTCCCTTCGTTAAAAACCAGCAGAAGCAATCAAATGCTGAATGCGAAACTACAATCTCGAAACAACACCGTTCCAACTAAACAAAACGACGCCGCAGCGCTAAACCAGCAGACAGCAGATCTCTTCAAAACAACCAACGGCTGGTTCCAGCTGCAACATCCAAAACGCAGCGTCTTAACTTAATCCAACGACGTCGCCGCGCCAACACAACAAATCCAGCCGATGCACTTACAAAACCAGCAGGTACACAAGGAAAACTCTCGCAGCTGGTCACTACGTGCGAAATAGGCGCTTCACAAAACGACGACGCATGCAACACCAGCAGTTGCATGTGGGAAACTCCTACTGCTGGTTTCTAACTAAGACGCAAGGCACACGCAAGCGTTACTATCAGCAGCTGGTCACTCCTATCTAATACAACTGCTGAATCCCCTAGTCAACACTCAAAACGTTGACCAACACGTGTCGCTTCCTCAATCCTTCTCGCGCCTAAAGCAATATCGGCCAGCAGCAACCCTTCGAGACAAACTAAAACCAGCAGATGCAACGCGTCACGCCTACTTCACCCTACCGATGCAAACACCAGCAGGTAGCTACAGTGCCGTTGACCAGCGTTGACTTCACCAAAATAATACAACTTCCGAATCAGCAGGAAACAACATTTCCTTCGTATTACCCTCTAAAACACGTGATTAATCCCAAACCAAATAAATTAATCACTAATCTAAATTCTCAATCCTCACAACTGAATAAAGGCTTCATTAGACCCAGTACTTCCCCTTGGGGTGCACCAGTACTTTTCGTAAAGAAGAAAGATGGGAGTATGCGTCTATGCATTGATTATAGGGAATTGAATAAACTAACGATTTAGAATAAGTATCCTCTCCCTAGAATCGACGATTTATTTGATCAGTTAAGAGGAGCTGCTGTATTTTCGAAAATAGACCTGAGATCAGGTTATCACCAGTTGCGTGTAAAAGAATCAGATGTTTATAAGACTGCTTTTAGAACAAGATATGGCCATTATGAGTTTTTAGTTATGCCTTTTGGAGTAACGAATGCGCCATCCGTATTTATGGACATAATGAATCGAGTATTCCAACCTTATTTAGACAGATTTGTCATTGTGTTCATAGATGATATTTTGATTTACTCGAAGAGCAGGGAAGAACATGAAGAACACCTTAGAGAAATCTTGCAAATTTTACGAAATAAGCAGTTATTTGCAAAGTTTAGTAAGTGTGAATTCTGGATTGATAAAGTAGTATTCTTGGGTCACATTGTTTCGAAGAATGGAATAGAAGTAGATCCTTCAAAGGTGGAATCTATTCGAGACTGGCCTGTACCTAAGAATGTCACTGAAATTCGAAGTTTCCTAGGACTTGCAGGATATTATAGAAGATTCATAGAAGGATTTTCGAAGATTGTTGTTCCATTAACGGCCTTAACTAAAAAGAATGTGAAGTATGATTGGACTCCCAAATGCCAATCCAGTTTTGAGAACTTAAAACATGCATTAGTTGAAGCCCATGTTCTAACGTTACCAACAGAGAAAGGAAATTTTGTGATTTACACTGATGCATCGAAGACAGGGTTGGGAGCTGTCTTAATGCGAGAAAGAAAAGTAATTGCTTACGCTTCTAGGCAATTGAAGATTCACGAAAAGAATTATCCTACGCATGACCTGGAATTGGCAGCAGTAGTTTTCGCTTTAAAAATTTGGAGACACTATATTTACGGCGAGAAGTGCGAAATTTTTACAGACCACAAAAGCCTTAAGTATTTCTTTACTCAGAAGGAATTAAACATGCGACAGAGAAGATGGCTTGAATTGGTTAAAGATTACGATTGCGTAATTAGCTATCACCCGGGAAAAGATAACGTAGTAGCAGATGCGTTAAGTAGAAGAAGCGTGGGGTTAGCGCAAATCTCAGTTCAGATTCCCCTGGTGTTAGAGATCAACCGATTTGAACTTGAGATAATTCGAAAGGAAAATGCTGCTAAGTTTTCAGTTCTCACGATCCAATCAACACTTAAAGATAGGATCAAAGAAGGGCAAGTGAAGGATGATCAACTCCAGAAATGGAAACAGCAGGATGAAAACAGAGGATCAAATTTGTATACAGTGGAAGAAGGAATTGTTAAATACCAAGGTAGATTGTGGGTACCGCGTACAGAGGGTTTGCGCAATGAGATTATGAATGAATCCCATAATTCACCGTATTCCATACATCCAGGAGGAACGAAAATGTTCAAGGATTTGCAAGCTCTGTTTTGGTGGCCAGGAATGAAACGTGACATTTGTAGATTTGTTGCGGAATGCCTAACCTGCCAGCAAGTTAAAGTAGAACACCAGAGACCAGCAGGAATGCTAAAACCACTTCCTATACCCGTTTGGAAGTGGGATAATATAGCAATGGATTTCGTGGTAGGATTACCCAGGACAGTTTCAGGTTGTAACGCAATTTGGGTAATAGTTGACAGATTAACTAAGTCTGCTCATTTCCTTCCTGTAACGACAACTGATGGTTTGAATAAGAATGCAGAGTTGTATATTAAGGAAATTGTCAGACTTCACGGGATTCCAAGTTCTATTGTATCAGATAGAGATCCCAGATTCACTTCGAGATTCTGGAAAAGTTTACACCAAGCCTTAGGAACGAAATTAACTTTCAGTACAGCGTTCCATCCTCAAACCGATGGGCAATCAGAAAGAATAATTCAAATACTGGAAGATTTGTTAAGGGATAGCGTTCCGGATTTTTCAGAATGCTGGGAATCTAAATTACCTTTGATTGAATTCACCTACAACAAAAGTTATCAAGCGTCGATAGAAATGGCACCATACGAAGCTCTGTATGGAAGGAAATGTCGATCACCAATTCTTTGGGATGATGTGGGTGAAAGAAACGAAATAGGACCTGATATTATAGAGCAAACTTCAGAAGCAATTAAGAGAATACGTGAAAGAATGAAGACTGCTCAAAGTAGGCAGGAAAGTTATGCAGACAGTCATCGCAGAGATGTGAACTTTGCGGTGGGAGATCATGTGTTCCTCAAAATCTCACCAATGAAAGGTGTTTTAAGATTTGTAAAGAAAGGAATGTTAAGTCCCAGATATGTTGGACCATTTAAAATCTTAGAACGAATTGGAACGTTAGCATATCGTTTAGCACTACCTCCACAAATGTCCTCTGTTCACAACGTGTTCCATGTATCAGCACTTAGAAGACACATTGCGAACCCATCGCATGTTCTCAGACATGAACCAGTGCAATTGGAACCGGACTTGACTTACGAAGAAACTCCATAAAATATTTTAGCGAAGGAAAATCGTAAGTTAAGAAACAGGACTATCCCAATGATCAAGATTCAGTGGACGAATCACTTAGAAAGGGAAGCAACATGGGAAGTAGAATCTGATATGCAGGGAAGTTACCCAGATTTCTTCAAGTAAGTGAATTTCGGGGACGAAATTCTTTTAAGGGGGGTAGAATGTAACGACCAGATCATTTAGAAGTCCACAATTAGAAAGATATGAGATTGAGGGATTACATTGCTATTACAATTCGATTCTTGAATATTTCTGTCTATGCCATGATCAATCTTTATTTTGTTATGGATTGATATTAAAATGTTAGAATGCAAGTACAGTAGATATTTAGTGACTTCTGCAAACCAAGTGGATCCTTTATTTAACTAAAATTCTCGGTTTCCATGCACATCTTTTGTTTTAAAAACAGAGCACGCTTCTTCCAGAATTTTGCATATTGATATAACGTGTTTGCTTTCCTTAGTCATTGTAAATCATATAAATAGGATCTTAAGCTGCTTCATGCATCATTACTTTCAAATCAAATCATATTAAGAGGTGCTCGCTCTCAAGAAGCCGAACAAAATACTTTCAAAGTGTTTTAAAGGAAACAGGCGGTGCACAAGAAGTATACTGGATTTTCTGTTGTTCTTGTGTTAAAGATACCAGGCAAGTAAACTTTGTTTCTTTCTCACTCAATAGAAATCATATATTCAATTCTGTTTTTATGATTATGTATTGTTTTAAAGGAAGGAAGATGGCTTCGGCTGTTCTTCGAAGAAAAACCAGAAGTTCATGCTCTGTTTTTATGAAGAAGTTGAGTTACTGTATTTTTATTCAAAGATGATTTAGAAAATGTTTTGATAATGTTCTTGTAATGAATTCCTGAGGTTTTCCGAGATTCATTCATCGAAGTAGCTTACAAGTAGCTTATTCGATCATTTCCAGAAGTTTCATAAGATATGTCGAAGTCTTTAGAGGGAGGTAACCTTCGTAGTTCATGGTTATCTACATGTTAAGTATGAGAGCTGGTTCTTATACCACTGCTGATATTGCTTTGTCGAAAATATTCTAAGTATAAAATCAGCAGTTGCATTTCTTTCTTTTGAAAACCAGCAGATGCATTCCATTTTGATATTTCAGCAGTTGTTTTATTGTATGAGCGACTGGTTGTAGCGACTGGTTTATGTGCTAACGACATCATTTCACTTTACCTTTGTTTAAAAGACCTCGTCACTGGATTCTTGTCTTGCGACTGATTCCTATTCGTTGCGACTAGTACTGTTCATCCAGCTGGTATTAGTCTTGCGACTGGTACTGTTCACTTAAGCTGGTTACTGTTCATTCTTCGTTTTCGTCAGCAGATAACGAATTTCAGAATTTGATTCTCTTTTCAATTCTGAATCAGTTCAAATGAATCTTTCGACTTATCCGACAGATTCAACTAGCTAAGTTATTCAGTTTTCATCTTCGCAAGCTTTATAAGGGAATTATTTACAATTCCAGAATATCATTTGATAAACAAAAACCAGTAACTCGAACAAAAGAAAGACAACAGTTTTCACGAGAGAAAGAAAGAGCAAAACAATGTTTTATGAAATGTTTTAAGTTATGACAATAAAAAGGGTCCCTAATGAAAAGGTGAGTGCGCGGCTGACGAACCGTGTGCCCTTTTAACCAGGAAGGATTAGGATTACAGTTCGACGGATCTGTATACCCCTTCAACCATGAGCCGTAGTGCTAAGACTGATATCAGGAGTTTGATCAAACGAAATGGACCAAATGTTTATAGTATTGTCATAATTTTCCAGAAAATGAACGAAGAGCACAAGTGCGATTCTAAGCTCAGCGCTTAAGAATGTTTGAAGAAAATGGTTTCAGAATTGACTCATGTTTTATGCTTTCATACTCGATTCAAATTTCATATTTATGTTTACGCTTGTTTATTCATAAGTGTAATTCCAGTTCAGACTCCAGTATGTATTAGTCCATGGACGATGGTATAATTTGCTTTCGTTATTCCAGAATTTTACCTGCTGGGCCTTTGGCTCACTAGTTTTCATTGAGTGAAGGTGATTCACAGTAAGAGCTGGAGGGAGATGAACAGAATGGAAGGGATGTGTTTATCGTGGACAACAGAGTTCTTTATTTCCTTCTGTTCCAAAGTTCATAGCTTCTTTTTGAGAACACTTTTGTATTGTACTGAATATTCTGATGTGAGTTTGTATCAAAACAAAATTTCTGAGTTTGTTATGTTGTAAGGATTTCAACCAGACGTTATCACACTACGAGATGCATCATTGACATATGATATAGCTGCTTTCTTCATTTCCGCACTATTGCATAAGTTATCCTAGATTTCTTATCTTCGAACGTGAGAAATTTTATTATTCTCGTTTTAACCCAGATAGTTAGTAGCGATCCATTCTCCAATGTTTATAACTCTTGATTTTAATCAATTGAGCCCCAAAACTTATAATTATTCCGTCAAGAAAATGAGGGTCGTTACAGTTGGTATCAGAGCATGGTCCTTGATATAAACACACTTACAGTCTGAGAAAATCTCTCCAGCCTCTTCAAAACTTGTGAGTTTTACGTTCATGTTTTAGCATAGAGTAATCTCTCATATAGAATTGTGGTGGATTTGGACTACCCTTTTTCAGATATGTCAGGAAGAGGTAGAGGCAGAAGGAGTTTTGTTGAAGGAGATAGTGAATCAGAAGGCATAACTCTAGTTCTTGCCAATATGGCTCAACTTTTAGAACGTTTAGTTTATCAGACCTCTAATGGGAACGGTCATTATTCGAGTAGAATGATTAGCAGAGAATCTCCTCAAGAGAAATTTAGGAGGCAGCGACCTCAAGAATTTTCTGGCACTACTGATCCCCTGGTGGCAGAAAGTTGGATAAAATCCATGGAGGTGATATTCGATTATCTTCATCTGACAGAATTAGAGAGACCTCGTTGTGCAATCTATATGTTGCGGGGCGACGCCATGATGTGGTGGGAAGGAGCCAAGTTAACTGTAGACTTTGAAATTCTCACATGGGAAGAGTTTAAGAGAGTCTTCTTCGAGCAATACTTCACTGTGGATGTTAGAGAACAGTTGCAGAGTGAATTCCTAACTCTGAAACAAGAAGGATTGACGATGCGGGATTACATCCGCATGTTCGAGAGAGGATGTTACTTCGTTCCACTGATAGGGACAAACGCAGATGCCAAACTTCGCCATTTTATTAATGGGTTGAAGCCCATGATCAAGCATGATGTTAGACTGGCCGAACCAGTAGACTACAAGGCAGCGGTAAACAAAGCTCTGAGGGCAGAGCAAGACTGGAAAGCGATTGACGAGGAAAGACAATTAAAGAGGCAAGCTTTCCAGCAAAATGATAAAAGGAAATTTAAGAAACAGAATAACAACAACCAGCAAGGGTCAGCAGGGAAGGGACCTATTGCTGTGCAGCCAATTTCTTCGGTTCCTCACACAGATAATAGGCCTCCATGTCCCATTTGCAAGAAGAAACATAAGGGACAGTGTCTTCAAGGACAGAACGTATGTTATACTTGTGGTAAACCAGGCCACATGTCGAGAAGTTGTCCTCAGAAGGAAAAACCTAGAAGAATTCAGCCGTCACGACATCGCCGGAGCTTCGCAGGAGCGGCGGCCGCCGGTGGCGCTGCCACCACGAAAAATCTCGCGGCGGCAGCGCACGACGCCGTGCCAAGCGCGACGCATGGCCGCGCGCAACAACGCGCCTCAGCGGCGTGGAGCTTGCGCAACCAGTGCGCAAGAGGCTGGCAAACAGCACGCCACCGTGCGCCTCCCTGTGCGCGAGAACCTGCAATTCACCGCCGCCCGTCGCGCGAAGCAGCGCCCAACTCTCTGGCCGAGACGCGCGACAAGCACGCATGCATCGCGCCGCATTCGTGCGGCCAGCGCGCGACCAGCAGCTGTCCATCGCGCGGCCAGTGCGCGATGGTGTCGCACATGATGCGCGACGTTGCGCGTCGGGTGCGCATGTGATGCGCAAAGAGGAGCGCTGCCGCAAGAGGCGGTGGTGCGGCCGTGACCTAATCGAATTTTTGATCTGAAATTTGAGGTTAGATACAATATGGCAATACTGTATTGATCAGATCCAAAAATCTTGGATCTGATACCACTGTTGGGGAACCACAGCGGATCCGGATCACGCCTCCCGGTGAGGCAGCGGAAGAACAAAAATTTGCCGGCAGACGATCAATACAGTTTCAAATAAACAATCAATCTATGATATTCATAGGGTGTTTGTAGAATACCTTGCTGGCAACTCGTGCCTGGATCCGACCAGTTTCGCAAGGAAACTGGCACTTCACGGTAGACTGCGGTAGATAACGCCAATCAGGTCCACGACCAGATACGAGACTCCTTCGTCAGCCTGCAATAGAAGGCCTGACGAGATCGGCTCGGACGGATTCTCCTCGTCAAGTTGGCCGGAACAAATTTCGGCGGCACGTGGCGGCGGCGGCGGCGGCGCACAAGGGCGGCGGCGGTGGATTTTAGAGGAGGGAAGGGGCGGCGGCTACAAGAGCTTAGGGTTAGGGTTTTTGTGACTTAGTTATGAGTTAATTAGTCTAAGTCTACATTAAGTATACTTGGTGATGGGTTTGGATCCGGCCCAACGGGCCCGGGTCCAACGGATGAACATTCGGTTCATCCCCATCACCGAGACTTCATCGTAACTCCGATCGCCGATCAGATCGGACGGATCGACTCAGTTTCCATAACTGAACATTATGATCTGAATAACCATTTTTCAGAACCCCAGTGCAAAATGACCGTTTTGCCCCTCAACAGCGGGAAATCACGATTTGACCCCTGTTGACTTTTAGGAAGTCGCACTTCCCAAAATCCTCTTCTCAAGCTCAACACATTGAGCTGAGTATCCGTGCGGGAATCTCGAATCCAGTACTTGTGTGACCCTCAATGGTTCAGGGATACAGCTAGCCGTGGGCCCACAACCATTGTGGCTCCGGAATCACAATCCCGGACTTGCCCAACGGATCATGGTAAGAGCGTCTAGCAACATCGCCCCATGATCCCCTAGGTATCACTGATAGTGCCTGCAAGAACCAGTTGGTCGTGGTTAGCGTACAGTACGGTCCTTTCAATCCATATAT
>KV007730.1:677363-702598 GCA_001598015.1 Dorcoceras hygrometricum
CGACTCCTACATGCATCGGGGTCTCACCCAATCCCGACGCCTTATGACCCCAAGTGAGTCGGAAAATGGGTTAAAGTGAGACGCCTATCATGTAGAGTCTCAATGACGTTTCGAGTCGTGAGGACTAATCAGTACAACCAAGACCTCGGATTTATCCACTCGACAAATGGTAACCACTTGGAAAGTTCGAACGAGGGTAGTTCGATAGATCACCAGGTCACTATCTATTTGCATGCTCACAACATCACAATGTTCCCTACCAATGAAACAGGATTTCGCATCGCAGATACTAGTCTCTAGCTCGGGCGGCCTTATCCTCATTTTGACGGCCCAATCGACTAGGAAAAAAAGTCGGCAAACGGGTTAAAGTGAGACGCCTATCATGTAGAGTCTCAATGACGTTTCGAGTCGTGAGGACTAATCAGTACAACCAAGACCTCGGATTTATCCACTCGACAAATGGTAACCACTTGGAAAGTTCGAACGAGGGTAGTTCGATAGATCACCAGGTCACTATCTATTTGCATGCTCACAACATCACAATGTTCCCTACCAATGAAACATGGTACTTTGCATCGCAGATACTAGTCTCTAGCTCGGGCGGCCTTATCCTCATTTTGACGGCCCAATCGACTAGGAACATGTTCAGAATACACAGTGACAATTAGATGTGTTTCATGATAGCCGTCATACCCACTATCACATCTAACATACACTTTAGTGTATTCTTGGTCTTTACTCAACACAATGGTTAATCATCATACAACACAATGAAAGTAAAGAATGCCATATAAATAAATGCGAATATCATATATAAAGATTGTTTCATACAAGAGTCTATAAACCCACACGCCACAAGTTGGCTAGTTGGGCATCTACTCTAACAGCCTTTGGCTTCTTTGCGTTAGGGCAACCGACATATAGACGCATGCTCACCCTTCTCTTTATGGGAGGGCAACTGATACCTGCTCACCTCACCCATTATGACCGTCTGTTATTTTTGCCATAAATCTTAAAATAAACTTTTGTTCCTTTAACATTCTTTCTTTAAACTTTCTTTCTTAAAATCCTCTAGTTCCATCATTTAAAACTCTTTCTTCCATTTTAAAGTTTTACTGAGTATCGAATTCAGCTTTTGGAAACATATCATTGAGATGAAACCAGTCGCAAGAGAAACCAGTCGCAAGTGAAACCAGTCACAAGAAAATGGAACAGTACTCTGAAACAAAACAGATTTCTACTGTTCATGGGTTGTGCTAAAAGAAACCAGCTGCAAGGTCTTTTTACTAAAAACAAACGTATTAGATGAAACGATGTCGTTGAAGTAGGAAACAGACATAATGACGTAAGAATATCTGCTAACATGAACATTAACTATCTGTTGACTGCTACAACTAAAGGAAATTACGTCGTTAGTTTGAACCAGTCGTAACAATAATCGCTAACAACGCGACTTGGGAATAAGTGTAAAACGATGTCGTTGCTTTAAGAAGCAGACGTAAGAAAGTCTGATAATAAGAATAAACAGACGTAAGAATATCTATTATCAGACATGACCATGAATAAATGAAACGATGTCGTTAGCGCATCAACCAGTCGCAAGAAAAGCGCTAACATACGTGAAACCAGACGCAAGGATTTTCGCTAAATAATCAGAGGCAAGGAATAATACCAGTCGCAATGAATAGTGAAACTG
Organism: Dorcoceras hygrometricum; assembly: GCA_001598015.1. Taxonomy (NCBI): domain Eukaryota; kingdom Viridiplantae; phylum Streptophyta; class Magnoliopsida; order Lamiales; family Gesneriaceae; genus Dorcoceras; species Dorcoceras hygrometricum. Next base: position 679,060 of record KV007730.1, read on the forward strand.
CTGGAATATACAATGGAATGCAACTGCTGTAATGAACAGTGCAACTACTGATTTTACGAAAACAACGCAACTGCTGAAATTTGACTTGATATTTGTAACATCAAAACAACAACTATGCTATCAGCCGTTTCCTATCAAACCAGACTTTATACTGATTCAACTAGAAACTACCGATTACATAGAAAACATCAATATATGCTTTAAATGGTGAGTCAATAATCAGCTTTTACTTGCCTTAAACGAAGCTTTGCAACAGCAACCGATTCCTGCAGAAATCTTCTCCTTTAAGCACGCACGAACTTTTCTGGAGAATATTTTGAAGAACACTAAAGATTTTCTTTGCAAATGATAAGGATCTTGCTTTCAAAACAGGTTTTTATATGAATGGGATTAGTGTCATGCTACTTGTGAAATTAAGCATGACACACATATAAAATTTTGTAAAATTCCCTTCCTCTCATTAAAATTTGTAAAACACCAAACCTTTTTCAAAAGAAATCATTTGTCCTCCTTAAAGATATTTTCAATCCCTTTAAAAACTGTTCGTGCATCACCCTTGGAGTCATCCACTGAAACCAGCTGCGTCACATCTATTTTTCTGAAATCATTGAAATCAGACAATGCATAACATTTCAACATGCCATTTTAAATCTATAAAATGAACAAAATACATAATGTGGTCCTATGGATTTTTGGGGCGTTACAACTATACCCTCCTTATTGGAACTTCATCCTCGAAATTTACGTACCAAATAGATAAGGGTAAATACTTAGCATATCAGCTTCTGTTTCCCACGTTTCTTCTCGCTCCGACTGGTTAATCCATTGTACCTTAACCATAGAATGCTACGGTTTCTTAGCCTTCTAATTTCTCGGAGGAGAATTCTTTCTGGTCGCTCTTCATAGCTCATGTCTGGTGCTAATTGGATTGGTTCATGACTTAGCACATACGAAGGATTGGGAACATATTTCCTCAAAGCTGATACATGAAAAACATTATGTACTGTTGACAACTGCGGTGGCAGTGCTAATCGTAGGCTAATGTTCCTATCTTCTCCAAAATTTCATATGGCCCAATATACCTTGAACTCAACTTTCCTTTCTTTCCAAAACTCATAACTCCTTTCATTGGAGCTATTCTCAAAAATACGTGATCACCTATCTCAAAATTCAGTTCCCTTTTTCGATTATCTGCATAACTTTTCTGTCGACTTTGAGCAGCTTTCATTCTTTCTCTTATTTTTCTAACAGCTGCTGCTGTTTGCTCCACTACGTCCGGTCCTAAACCAGCTCTTTCACAAACTTCATCCCAATGAAGTGGTGTCCTACACTTTGGGCCGTAGAGTGCTTCATAAGGAGCCATTTGAATCGAAGCTTGGAAACTGTTATTGTAGGCAAACTCTACAAATGGCAATTTTGAATCCCAACTTTCTGAAAATTCCACAATACAAGCCCTGAGCAAGTCTTCTAAAATCTGAATCACTCTTTCTGATCGTCCATCAGTCTGGGGGTGAAACGCAGTACTGAATGTCATCTTTGTACCCATAGCTTTATGTAGACTTTTCCAAAATGCTGATGTAAACTTAGGATCTCTGTTTGATACAATAGAAACTGGAACACCATGTAGCCTCACTATTTTCTTAACATATAAATCTGCGTATCTGCTCACCTCATATGTTGTTTTGACTGGTAAGAAATCAACAGACTTAGTGAGCCTATCAATTATAACCCAGATGGAGCTATATCCTTGAGCAGTCCTTGGTAATCCAGTTACGAAATCCATCTCTATACATTCCCACTTCCATTCTGGAATAGGCAGTGGTTTTAATAATCCAGCCGGTCGCTGATGTTCAGCCTTCACCAGCTGACACGTCAAACATTCAGATACAAATCTAGCAACATCCCTCTTCATTACTGGCCACCAGTACAACTACTGGAGGTCCTTATATATTTTCGTACTTCCTGGATGTACTGAATATGGAGCTGTATGAGCTTCTTTCAAAAAGATCAGCTCTCAAATCATCTATTTGAGGTACCCAGATTCTGTCCATAAACCTAAAAATTTCATCTTCTGAAAAATAGAGGCTGCTGCCTCTTTATTTATCTTGTTTAACCCATTTCTGCAATTGTTCATCTTGTGGCTGACCTTCTCGAATTTGGTCGATCAAATTTGATCTTACTGAGTGGTTTGCTAAAATCATATCACTGCTACTACTGGACAGTATCTCGAGTCCAAACTTTTCAATATCAGCTGCCAACGGCTTCTGGACTATCAGCTGAGCTAATCCAACAGATTTCCTGCTTAGAGCATCAGCTACCACATTTGCTTTTCCTGGATGATAGCTGATCGTACAGTCATAATATTTAACCAGCTCCAACCATCGCCTCTGCCTCATATTCAATTCTTTCTGGGTAAAGAAGTATTTCAAACTTTTGTGATCTGTGAATATCTCACACTTCTCCCCATATATATAATGTCTCCATATCTTAAGGGCAAAGAAAACAGCTGCCAGTTCAAAATCATGTGTTGGGTAATTCTTCTCGCGATCCTTCAGCTGTCTAGATGCATATGATATTACTTTACTATCCTGCATCAACACAGCTCCTAGTCCCATCTTAGAAGCATCAGTGTAAATTACAAATTTTCCTTGATCAGTTGGCATCGCTAACACAGGTGCTTCAATCAATGCTTGCTTCAGTTTGTCAAAACTGTTTCGACATTCAACTGTCCAGTTATATTTCACCTGTTTTCTTGTTAACGTAGTCAAGGGAACAGCTATCTTAGAGAATCCTTGGATAAATCGCCTATAATATCCAGCTAAACCCAAGAAACTCCTTATCTCTGCAACATTCTTTGGTACTGGCCAGTCGCGAACAGCTTCTACTTTAGCTGGGTCGACTTATATTCCATACATAGAAATTATATGGCCTAAGAACGATACTTTCTCCATCCAAAACTCGCATTTGCTAAATTTAGCAAACAACTGCTTATCTTTCAAAATCTGGAGTACTGTTCTTAAATGTTGGACATGCTCACATCTGGTCTTAGAATACACTAAGATATCATCAATAAATACAACTACAAACTGGTCCAAAAATGGTTGAAAGACCCTATTCATTAAATCCATAAATTCTGATGGAGCATTCGTAAGTCCAAATGGCATAACTAAGAACTCGTAGTGGCCATACCTAGTTCCGAAGGCTGTTTTATAAACATCAGATGCCTTATTTTCAGTTGGTGGTATCCAGACCTCAAGTCGATCTTAGAAAATACTAGTGATCCTCTCAACTGGTCAAACAGATCTTCTATCCTAGGTAATGGATACTTATTCTTAATCGTCAATTTGTTCAACTCACGGTAATCTATACATAACCTCATACTTCCATCCTTTTTCTTAACAAATAAAACAGGGGCTCCCCAAGGGGAAGTACTTGGTCTAATAAACCCCTTCTCCAACAGATCCGGTATCTGTTCTTTCAGTTCTTTCATCTCTGATGGAGCTAATCGGTAAGGTGGTCTAGATACTGGAGCAGCTCCTGGAATTAGTCAATTGAAAATTCCAGCTCTCTATCTGGTGGCAGTCCCTGGATATCTTCTGGAAAAACCTCAGGGAATTCATTTACTCTCTCTACGGCTGACAGCTGGGGCCTATCAGTCGCTGCTAAGGATGATATAATTCGAGGAACTCTATTAACATGCTTGGCTAAAAACTTAAATGAATATTTCCCTGGTGGGTTGACAGCTACTGCTCGTAGTTTAAAGTCAAATACTACCCCATACTTAGTTAGCCAATCTATTCCCAAAATCATATCAAATTCTGGCATCGATAATACAATTAAATCAGCAGTAATCTGATGCCGTTGAAGTTTAAGTTCTAAACTCCTAAACGTTTCGTGCGATACCAGCTTCTCTCCTGATGGTACCGATACACAATAGCCTATCAATACTTGCTCTGGCTGGAAGGGAAATTTCTTAACAAACTCAGCAACAATGAATGAATGTGTAGCTCCTGAATCTATTAAAGCCAGAGAAGGAAATCCAGCTATCAAAATTTCACCTGTGACTACTGTCGAGTCTGGATTGGCTTGATCACCTGTCATTACATAGGCTCTGCTAGTCACCAGTTGCTTGAACTTTGGACAATATTTCAAAATATGTCCAGGCATTCCACATTTATAGAAGACATTTTTTCCAAGTCTGCATTGTCCCAGATGATGCTTGTGGCACTTAGGACATTCTGGCCTGTTATTACCAGCATGAACAGAGCTAATAGGTTGGATCGATAGAGGCTTTTTCTCCTGAGGCCTCTGTTGGTTCTTGTTTTGCTTTTTGAACGGCCTCTGGTCCTTCTGCTGAAAGTCTTGTCGCTTCTGCTGCCTTTCCTCATCAACATCTTTCCAATCTCTTTCAATTTGCAGGGCTCTATCCACTGCTTCTCTGTAGGTCCTGGGCACCGATAGCCTAACATTCATTTTGAACATAGGCTTCAATCCTTCCACGAAGTGACTCAGTTTCTCTTCTGGGTCACTTCCTATCAATGGCACAAAATAGCACCCTCTTTCAAACTTCCGCACATATTCCTGTACGGTTAAACTTCCTTGTTTGAGGGTCAAAAATTCCCTCTTCAATTCAGACCTCTTTCCAGCCGTGAAGTATTTCTCAAATAATACTTGTTTGAAATCTGCCCAAGTAAGATTCAACAAATCCACAGACAATTTGGCTCCTTCCCGCCAAATCATCGCATCCTCTCTCAGTATATAGATAGCGCATATAGGCCTATCTAAATCAGACATCTGAAGGTACTAAAAAATAACTTCCATGGATTTGATCCAGCTTTCAGCAACTAGTGGATCAGTAGTACCACTAAATTCCTTGGGTCTCTGTCGTCTGAACTTCTCTTGGGATCATCATTGCTTGGTACCCTACTGCTGCTTGATTGGCCATTTCCTCTATTGTTTTGTTCTGCTAGCAGCCTTAACAGTTGTGTGATATTAGCATTATTATCACTATCAGTTTCTTCTAGGGAATACTTCGTATAGTTCTTCCTATTCCTGACATCTTATATTCTATAGGCCGTAATCCACCACATACATATATCAGAACATGCTAAATAACTTAAAGACAATGCTCTGAAAATAAACTCACAACTTAGAGCAACGGACGATGAACTTTGATCCAGCTGATGGTGCGTGTGTTTATCTCAGGAACGTCGCTCTGATACCATGTTATGACGCCCGAACCCACGGGAATCACGAATTGGGGTAAATAAAAATTTTCGAATAAAAATAAGGGCTGAAAGACAATTTGTTATAAGCTGTATTCCTTATAACTTTAAAAAGAAACGAAAAACACAAAGACAAATCTAACAGACACTCAATTGCGCGCAAACTACTGGAAACATTTGCGGAAAAACATACTTTATTATAAATTGCAATTGCGATTTACAACAGCTGATATTCTATATAAATGTACAACTGTTGCAACTGATCTAATACAGTACATTCTAAAACAAAACAACATGAGCTATGACACGGAAAACGCTGTCCTTTGACAAACACACACCTCCCAGCAGCTGATTCAATTTTCATCTTCTATTCGCTCTCCAGCTGTCGCACCTGCACCATTTTAAAAACAAATGAGCCTAGGGGCTCAGCAAGTAAAACCTGAATAATTAAAAGTTCAAATACGCAGGTGGACATCTGATCAATACATAAGTTAAAGGAACGTCAATGAGCAATATCATTTTCTTTCGTAAACATTTCATAAACATTCATTCTTTCTTTCATAAACTTGGAGACACGGGATAATAGCCCAAATCTCAACATCATTATCATTTTTCCTTAGATTTATGGCTCAGAAGCTCTCCTTAGGTCCGTGTTGCACTTGATCAAGTTACTACTGATATCAGCCTTAGCCTTTGGCTTCTTTGCGTTAGGGCAACCGACAAATAGAAGACTTCTCACCCTTCTCTTTATGGGAGGGCAACTGATAGCTGCTCACCTCACCCATTATGACCGTCTGTTATCTTTGCCATAAATCTTAAAATAAACTTTTGTTCCTTTAACATTCTTTCTTTAAACTTTCTTTCTTAATATCCTCGGGTTCCATCATTTAAAACTATTGCTTCCATTTTAAAATTTTACTGAGTATCGGATTCAGCTTTTGGAAACATATCATTGAGATGAAACCAGTCGCAAGAAAATGGAACAGTACTATGAAACAAAACATATTTCTACTGTTCACGGGTTGTGCTAAAAGAAACCAGCTTCAAATTCTTTTTACTAAAAACAAACGTATTAAATGAAACGATGTCGTTGAAGTAGGAAACAGACATAATGACGTAAGAATATCTGCTAACATGAACAGTAACTATCTGCTGACAGCTACAACTTAAGGAAACGACGTCGTTAGTTTGAACAAGTCGTAACAATAATCGCTAACAACTCGACTTGGGAATAAGTGTAAAATGATGTCGTTGCTTTAAGAAGCTGACGTAAGAAAGTCTGATAAAAAGAATAAACAGACGTAAGAATATCTGTTATCAGACATGACCATGAATAAATGAAACGATGTCGTTAGAATCAACCAGCCGCAAGAAAAGCGCTAACATACGTGAAACCTGACGCAAGGATTTTCTCTAAATAATCAGACGCAAGGAATAATACCAGTCGCAATGAATAGTGAAACTGCTGGAATATACAATGGAATGCAATTGCTGGAATGAACAGTGCAACTACTGATTTTACGAAAACAAGGCAACTGCTGAAATTTGACTTGATATTTGTAACATCAAAACAACAACTATGCTATCAGCCATTGCCTATCAAAGCAGACTTTATACTGATTCAACTAGCAACTACCGATTACATAGCTATCAAATTTATATTACGACTACTGAATGGAAGAACATTCATAAACAGCTATCAGCCATTGCCTATCAAAGCAGACTTTATACTGATTCAACTAGCAACTACCGATTACATAGCTATCAAATTTATATTACGACTACTGAATGGAAGAACATTCATAAACATTATTGGATTAAACTCGAATCCTCAATACTTTTAAAACATCGTAAACTTTCTGGAAAATATTTGGAGGCATCAAAACATTATTTTCGAACCCATCTTTCTTTACTTTTCATGTATAAATCATTTTAAACATGAACTTTAAAAATACTGTAACATATAGGCAAGAAGACTCAGAAAACATCAATATATGCTTTAAATGGTGAGTCAAGAACCAGCTTTTACTTGCCTTAAACGAAGCTTTGCAACAGCAACCGATTCCTGCTCCTTTAAGCACACACGAACTTTTCTGGAGAATATTTTGAAGAACACTAATGATTTTCTTTGCAAATGATAAGGATATTGCTTTCAAAATAGGTTTTTATATGAAAGGGATTAGTGGCATGCTACTTGTAAAATTAAGCATGACACACTTATAAAATTTAGTAAAATTCCCTTCCTCTAATTAAAATTTGTAAAACACCAAACCTTTTTCAAAAGAAATCATTTGTCCTCCTTAAAGATATTTTCAATCCCTTTAAAAACTGTTTCTTGCATCACCCTTGGAGTCATCCACTGAAACCAGCTGCGTCACATCTATTTTTCTGAAATCATTGAAATCAGACAATGCATAAAATTTCAACATGCCATTTTAAATCTATCAAATGAACAAAATACACAATGTGATCCTACGGATTTTTGGGGCGTTACATATTGGGAGAGATTCTTAGCCATAATTCTAACGAAAATAATGATGGTGGTATCTGAGTTTTTCCCACAGTAATGTATACGATGAGATCTTATGTTTTAATGCCTTTCTTTAAACTATGACGTCTTATGTATTGCGCCTGCATATATGGTGTTTTGTTACTCCCAGTTTTTCCTGCTGAGCCCCTAGGCTCACTAGCTTTCTTGGTGCAGGTGATTCCGCGTCGCAGCAGATGGGTGGTGGAGTGTGAACCAGTAGCAGCGTGTGAGTGTTTATCGAAGGTCTGTGTTTCCGCGATTTTTATTTTGTAGTTGTTGTTTTGTTGTCTTTGATCTTAGTCAAATCTGTATTGAGATCTGTTACAACAAAGATGAATTCAAATAGAGTTCAGTAGTTGTAATATCGCGACTTCGCATTTTGTACTTCGAAATTGTAATGAAATCTGATTTTATTTTCTTGGCGCCAATGGTTATTAATTCGATTTTTTTTTATATGAGCAAGGAAATACAGCTTGTTTCATTTATCATTTCAGCCCTCTATTTTCTCTTTTATTTCTTTTTCGTTGATTCCGTGACCTCCATGGGTATGGGCGTCACAATAAGTATTCGCAGAGGACAAGAAAATTGAAGATTTCAGATTCCGTGACGTCATGCCGTTGAGTTGAAGATTTTAGATCCGAGTGATATATTCAGATTTCAGGTATAAGGTTGAAGCTTTCGAATCAGATTCCAGCATTTTGATCAGTTGGATAATCGGGTCGGTTAATTCAGATATCAGGTCAGTTTTAGAGTTGAAAGGATTCAGACATGATTCAGATATCTCAGTAACGATTCCGTTATATTGACTCAGGTGGTATTATTCAGATTTGAGAGTATAAACAGACTCTACTCAAGTTACCTCAGATATCAGCATTGAGATATCGTGACAGAGCAAGCAGAGTACATATGATTTGAGATTATCATAATTGTTTGATTCAGAATTAGGAACAGTGTACTTTCAGAAGTCGCTAACATCTCAAACTTGACAGAGTAACGGAGATATTTCAGATATGATTAAGATACATAAAGAGAGTGACTTTCAGATTTCTATATTGAGACAGATGTGAGCTTAGAATCTTCAGATGTTATCAATAGTTATTTGAGGAGGATCAACGGTCATGATTTAATCATATAAAAGCCTGGAATTAAGGAGACAGAATCAGAGCTATTTTGGGTAAAATTACACAGTACGCAGAATGCCTGATACGATGATTACCCGCTTTGGAATATATGTCAATTTAGCCCTGACAAGCGCAGTTTACCTTTTGCATGGTATTAATGGAGCATTAAATGCTATGATACGATGAAGATATGCAAAATAGCTTATCTCTACTGGCTCCATTTATTGACCGTTGAAGACAAAGAGTATAAAAGGCTGAAGAATTCAAATGAAGAAGTCTTCTACTCCTCTCCACTATCAGTGATTCACAACGCTTATTCTTTGTAATCAAAAAGCTCTCAAATATTCACTGGAACCATTCATTGCAAAAACATTCTAAGTCCAGTATTACAACTTGAAGAATAGTCAAGTTCAGCCTTCATAGTTTTAAACTTTGAGTTATCTCCTGGTTTACATTTCTAAACAGTTCTTGTTGATAAAAGAACCAGAAGATCTACAGTACTCAATAGCATCGTGTTTCATTGTAATATTCATCTTTGAGTCTGTAACGAACTTTCTGTGTGAATCAGTTCGAAAGAGTTACATTGAATGTATTCAGCAGTTGTATCTGCTTATAGTTGAAGTTGCTAGGAGTTCATCTTGAGCGAGGCTAAGTGACTGGGTGTAGACAGAAGCTGTGTGAATCAAATTATTCTAGTGGAATCTTCCTGCAAAGGAAGAAGGGGAGACGTAGGATTTTCAGATCCGAAATTCCATAAACAAACTCTGAAACAAGCACTTTTACTTTATTGCATCGCATTTACATTTATATTGTTCACTGGTTGATCGAATTGTTTCTGCACATTTATTGTTAGTCGAGAAATCAGATTTCGAACTGAGATACCTCGGATCTGGTAACACAGATACGAGTTAAGCGAGGCACTTATAAAAATCGTTTTAAGGTTTCGAAAAATAAAAATCCAAAGGAGTTCATTCAACCCCCCTTTCTGAACTCCTTGGCTGTTTTCGATCTTATTTGATCCTATCACAGTGAAGATTCTTTTGAGAGAGAATCGTAAGTTAAGAAATAGAATTATCCCTATGATAAAGGTTCATTGGGCAAATCAATCAGAAAGGGAAGCAACCTGGGAAGCCGAGGCTGATATGCGAAGTAGCTATTCAGATCTGTTTAAGTAAGTAAATTTCGAGGACGAAATTTTTTAAAGAGGGTAGAATTGTAACGCCCAGAATAATTTAAATCCACAATTAGAAAGTTTTACGAGTTGAGAGATCTATTTGAAATAATATCGTAAATCAATATGCGAAGTAGCTATTCAGATCTGTTTAAGTAAGTAAATTTCGAGGACGAAATTTTTTAAAGAGGGTAGAATTGTAACGCCCAGAATAATTTAAATCCACAATTAGAAAGTTTTACGAGTTGAGAGATCTATTTGAAATAATATCGTAAATCAACTTTCATATGGTTGATTTTTCAGATTTGAGGCAATGTTGCAAGAGCTGTCCAGCTGGTTCACGCAAGTCGATTTATTTCCTTTTTTAAATAGTTCGGATTTCATCTTTTGCATTTAAAATAGAGTAGCACTTTAAATATTTTTAGCCCTTTTGAAAGAAACGAATTCTATTATTTGATTTCAGATTTCATATAAAAGCTATTTAAACACTGCATAAGTATTTCATTCACAAATATTACACATTTCATAAGTGGTGCAAGAAAATTGAACAAAAGCTTTCAAAAAGTTTCACAGGAAGTGATCGAATTGTGTTGATTCAGGCCAGATAAACTCATTGTAATTGTTGTCGTAGATATAGGCAAGTAATATATGTTTCTTGCCACACTCTTGAAAGCATATATTGTATCAACTGCATGTTTGTATGAGTTTTAAAAGGTTTGAGAACTGTTCTTGGTGTTCTTCAAACGCAGAACTTAGTTATGATGTTTTATGATGAAAAAGTATGTGTTTGCTGAGATTTTGATTCATAAAATTTGTTATAAAATGTTTAATGATGTTTGTTCTTGTTTATTCCTGAGTTTCCTGGGATATTCTTCAAAGAAGCTCGCGAGAAGCTTGTGTGATTACTGTCAGTAGCTTACAAGTAGCTTCGTCATTCTTGTTTCTGGATTTTCTTTAGATATTTTCGACTCCTTTGGATTGAGGAAACTTTCTAAATTTTGATATTTGTAGCTAAGTTCGAAATCTTATTCTTTTTGGAACTGTTTTATGTTGAGATCTGAATTCGTATTCCAAATCCGAGTTGGCTTTATTTGACCATCGAAATCTGAACAATTTGTTTAAGTCATGTTGACTTTTCCAAATCTGAGTTGACCAGACAGTCCACATCTTATTTTCTACCTAAAGTTGGTACGCTTGCGTATTGTTTATACCCAAAATCTGAATTCAGTTTTCTTCTTCGATTGAAGACCCATGAATTTCCCATAGTTCCTGAACATCGAAAAAGGTTTTAAAACAGCGAACCATACTTGACTCTGTTTCAGATCAAGAAAATAATGAAAAGCAAGCTTCAGAAAAGAAAGAAAAGAAAGGTTTACATAAATGTTTAAGAAAGACGGCATATGCAACAGATGGTCTCCATAGGAAGGGTGAGGATGCTGGCTGACGAACCAGTGTTCCCCTTCAAATTGAAAGGGATAGGGGTATGGTTAGCAACTATAATACCTTTCACAGAAAAGTTTGATTTATTCCCCAGACCTGATATCAGATGACAGTTTGATCAAACAACCGTGACCACTGTACAGGTGTCTAAGCCATATTTCTATTAAAAAGATAAGAACAGAGCAAAGGGATGATTTTTAATCACGACTCTGAGAAAAGATTTAAGATTTTTACTTTTAAAATCAAGTAAATGTTTTCAATCATGTGCAGTTATGCTTTCAGTATTTACAGATTAACAGTTTATAGAGTTTAAGCTTCCTCAATTTACAGATTTCTCGATTATCGTATTCAGTATACGTTTTGTTCAGATTTGAGCTACAGTACAGATAAAGTTATTGATATGCTTATATTGCCTGAAATTGTTATTCAGATTTATTTGTTGAGCTCCTAGGCTAACTAGTTGTCTTGGGTGCAGGTGATGATCAATAGGGGGTTGGATGGTGTGAGCTAGAACAGATCGGAAGTGTTTATCGTGGACATCAATTTCAGTTCCGTGTTCAGTTTTGTTTATTGTAAACAATAGTTTCCGTTCAGTTTTCGGTCTTATCTATTTTGTTGTACAGAAATATAGCTACTATTTTGAACATAACAGATTTCCGACTTCTTGTTTTGATGTAATCTGAATAGCATTTTTCCTTTATACGTTGTATGAATTTCCGTGCAGATATATATACATATCTATTTCCAATTCTAAGAATGAAAGTTCTATTTATGCAATTCAGTCCGAAAATTTTATGTCGTTTATTTTAATTCGCATACGAACTTTTAGATTCTTTCAATTCGAATCCGAAAACTTATTAATATAAGTCCGACAATATTTCAATCATTACAGATATGGTACTCAAAGTGTTGAGTATATTAGGAGGAATATTGGGAGTATGACTTCCTAAAAGTAGCTAAGGGAGTTGGACTTCCATATTTTGCTGATGAAAGTAAACCTGCCATATATAGATTTAGTGGTCCGAAAATTTGATTTTGCATCATAATGATCAGTTTTGTAAACTGAGCACAGCGGTGATATCTGATCATCGATCGAGATTATGATGAGACCACAATCGAGGGTGAAACGAACCAAACTCTAGAAAAAACTTTTTTTGGAGTAAGCGCGGAGGAACAAACATTATTTAAAATATAATTCGACCATTAAAAATCTTTCCTCAGCTTAGCTGTAAAGGAATAAATGAATAAATATCTCAAGAAAAAACCAATCATTCGGGTTTAAAATCAAAGTAAAACGATGTATCTAAAAATGTCTCATAAAATAAAAGCATCTGAAGTGGTCACGGGGTAGCAGCTGCAGCGGGCAATCAGAGGTCCTCACCTCCAGTCGGTATAAAATCAACGGCATGATCACCTGCACCATTTAATTCTAGTGAGCCTAAAGGTCCAGCATGCTCTATCTGATAATAACGAGGTACATATTATAAAACCGCATATTATAAAACCGTACGCAAGCACATCAATATCGTATATAACTTAAAAATGTGCATGCATGAATAATCGTAAATCATGGCTCATAAACTAGCTGTAACAGTGCTTAGTCGTATTTCATAACATAATGAGGCATGAACATAACATAAAAGTCATACGAGGCGTATCCGTGTTGTGCGTGGGCCATTATACATTAAAGATTGATCAATCATAAAAACCAACGTACGTGGAGATGCGGTTCACCCGACCTTTCTCGGGATTCCCAACACCTCTATGATACCACTTCACCATTTCGTGAACACATGGATCCATAAGCTCATTATAACATTAAGAGAGCTTCATCGGACCCGGAATCCCGACTCCACTCATCATTACTTGCCACAAACCACTTCAATCTATCAAAACATTTTCTTTTCTTCCATGCCTTAACATTTCGTAAAACTTCATGATGCATGTTTGTCAAAAAATATGCAGTTTAAAAGGTTTAGACCGCCAATATATATTTAAATTTTTCTTTAAACATTAACATATCCATATACGAAAAATACTACATATATAATTAAATATATATTTACAAGCTTCTTCATTATTTCACCCCCGGTCAAAGACTGACTCAAGTGACTGGCCCACAAATTCCAAGCCCAAAGGTCTAGACCTGATCTTAAACTGAAACTTAATCCAAAACTCGAACTTGGCCAATTAAACTCAAAATTAAATTTCAAAAGTGATAAAAGTACTCGGTCCTTCAACATAAACTCAGAAAAAAATTTGACAAAAATACCAGTCTCATTAACTAAAAATCAGACTTTAAAATTTGATACAAATATTAGGCCCACCCATTTAAAAAAATGAGACTTTAAAAGTTTGACTTAAAATATTCGGCCCATTACACTTAAAATCGGACTTTAAAATTTAAAAAAAAATACCTGGTCCAGAAAAAAATAAATCGGACCGACTCAAAATAATTTGACTCGACCCTGACTGACCCGGCCTAGTCCGGCTGCACCGCTCCAACCGGGCCAGCTGAACAGGTGAAACATGCCACGCAACCCTAGCCGCTGCCTAGCACCTACTCGACGTCTAGCCTCTCTACTACCCTGTTCCGGCCACCTTTGGCCGGAGCCCGGCCGGTAGGACCACCACAAGGTCTTGTCGGCACTCTGGGCTGAGCCACGGCTCGAACCATGGTCTGCATGGTCGGCAGAAACACACGAAGGCAGCAACCGAGCGCTGCTCGTGGTATGCAGCCATCACGCCTCTACCTTGGCTCGCCAGGCTATCGAGCCACCTCCACCTAGCCTCAGACCACCACCGAACCTCCCTGAACCGAACCCCAGCTCTATGAACCGTCCATGACCGAAGCACATCAAAGAACTAATCATATTCGTGGTAAAAATCGTGATCAATGCATGGATCGCAAACAACAACAATAAATCGAGTCATTACGCATACATCATGCAACATATCATGGAAACCATGTATATTGATTTAAATGGCGAGAAAAAGGAAGAATCAAACGTGCATTATTGAAGAATTTCGAAGAATACATGTTACCGGAGCGGAGGCACGAGATTGGGACAATCAAACTTTGAAATCACACCAAGAAAATCTATGGAGCTCGAGCAAGAGGGGATGACGGTGTAAGGTTGAGGGTGAACAATTTGGGTTTCAAAAATTGTGAGTTGAAAGAATGAATGGTGTTATAAAAGCCCCTCCAAGGATTTTAATTAGGAAAAAATAAAGGAGTTTTTCTCTTAATAACCCCCACTAATTAAAATGCTGATTAAGACTCAAAATTAAACTTTAAACTTCTAAATTTCGTAATATAAAACTCTTTAATTTTTAAAATGTAGCAACGTTCATTAAAGTAGCCCGTATAAGCGAAAATGGTTTCCCCTCGACAAATATACATACATCTTAGTTTTCGTAAATATTGCTTAGAATAATAATTTTTTTATAAAAAATCTGAGGGCTTAAAAATTTAAATAAGCATACGCCTCGATCATCTCCAGTCTCGTCCACGCGTCCGGAACTCGATCAGGCCAATAAAATCTCATGAACATCTTAGAACATTAAATTATCACTTAATCACATAAAATGACATAATTTTAAAAAAAAATAACATTCCCCCTAATCATGCATCCACTCTCACGTAATCAAGATTTCTGGGCGTTACAACTCTCCCCCCTTAAAGAAATTTCATCCCCGAAATTAAGTTACGTACCGAAAAGCTCTGGATAGCGCGTCCGCATATCGGCCTCCATCCCAGGTAGCCTCATCCTCACAGTTATTCTGCCACCGGACTTGGATCATCCGAAAAATACGTGCCCTAAGCCTGCGTTCCTCTCGTGCCAAGATCTGAACTAGTCGATCCTCAAAAGATAGATCTTGTGCTAACTGAAGCTGCTCAAAATCTAACACATGCGACGGATTCGAGACATACTTCCGTAGCATCGATACATGGAACACATTATGTACTGCTGACAGACTGGGTGCTAGTGCTATCCGATACGCCAACGTATCGACCCTCTCCAAAATCTCAAATGGTCCAATGAGTCTCGGGCTGAGCTTGCCTCTCTGACCAAAACGCATCACACCCTTCATGGGCGATATCCTCACGAATACGTGATCCCCTATGGCTAACTACAGATCTCATCGTCTACGATCGACATAACTCTTCTGAAGACTCTGGGCTGTCCACATACGATCTCGTATCATGGTCACAATGTCCGTTCTCTACTGCACAATCTCTGGTCCAGTCATTACTCTCTCACAAACCTCGTCCCAGTGCACGGTAGACCTACATCTTTTCCAGTACAGAGCCTCATAGGGATCCATCCAAATCGAGGCCTGAAAGCTGTTATTGTACGTGAACTCTACCAAGGACAATCCAGAATCCTAAGTACCCTGAAAGTATATTAGGCATGCCTCAGCAAATCCTCTAGAATCTGAAAGAATCTCTTCAACTGTCCATTTGTATGAGGGTGAAAAGCTGTACTGAACAATAACTTAGTCCCCAACATTGTGTGCAAGCTCCTCCAAAATGCAGATGCTCACAAACCTCGTCCCAGTGCACGGTAGACCTACATCTTTTCCAGTACAGAGCCTCATAGGGATCCATCCAAATCGAGGCCTGAAAGCTGTTATTGTACGTGAACTCTACCAAGGACAATCCAGAATCCTAAGTACCCTGAAAGTATATTAGGCATGCCTCAGCAAATCCTCTAGAATCTGAAAGAATCTCTTCAACTGTCCATTTGTATGAGGGTGAAAAGCTGTACTGAACAATAACTTAGTCCCCAACATTGTGTGCAAGCTCCTCCAAAATGCAGATGCAAACCTGGTGTCCCGATATGACACAATAGAGACTGGAATGTCATGCAGCCTAACAATATCTCTAATTTATAGCTCTGCATGCTGTGTCAACGTAAAAGTGGTCTTCACCGGTAGCAAATGAGCGAACTTGGTGATTCGGTCCATAATCACCCAAATCGCTATGTAGCCTTTGGGACTCCTGGGTAACCCAACCACGAAATCCATCGTAATATTCTCCCATTTCCACCCAGGATAGGGAATGGCTGTAGCAACCTGCTGGTCGCTGGTCGCTGGTGCTCTGCCTTGACCTGCTGATAGGTCAAACAATCGGATACAAATCGCCCGATGTCCCTCTTCATCCCCGGCCACCAATAAAGAGTCTGTAAATCCATGTACATCTTTGTACTCCCTGGGTGGATGGAGTACGTCGATGCATGAGCCACTGATAAGATCTCAGTATTCGGCACCCACATACGACCACTGAAACGAGTGATCCAATCCTCTAAATGTATATAGACCCGGCTTATGGCCTCGTCTCTCTGTCTCCACTGTAACTGCTCGTCAGTGGCATGATCGTCCCTAATCTGATCCCAAATATTCGGCTGAACTGTGAGCGCTGCCAGACTTGGTGCACAACCCCCTGAATAAAACTTCAACCCGAATCTCTGAATCTCTGTCTTTAGTGGTCGCTCGACTGATAAGCATGCCACCACTAAAGTTTTCTGGCTCAAAGCATCTGCTACTACATTATTTTTACCCACATGGTAGCTAATGTCATAATCGTAGTCCTTAACTAACTCTCGACTACCCTGTTATGGCCTGAAGATCATGGGAGGTAGCCTCTCACTACCCTGTTCATGCCACCTTTGGCCGGATCCCACCGTCAGGACCACCCCCAAGTCTTGTCGGCACTTTGGGCTGAGCCACGGCTCTAACCATGGTCTGCATGGCTCAGCCAAAACACATGAAGGCAGCAACTGAGCGCTGCTCGTGATATGCATCCATCTTGCCTCGACCTTGGCTCGACCAGGATATTGAGCCACCTCCACCTAGCATCGGACCTCCCTGAATCGAACCCCAGCTCTATGAACAGTCCATGACCGAAGCACATCAAATAATTAAACTATTCGTGGTAAACATCGTGATCAATGCATGGATCACAAACAACAACAATAAAGCGAGTCATTACGCATACAAGTTGTGCAACATCTCATGGAAACCGTGTATGTTGATTTAAATGGAGAGAAAAAGGAAGAATAAAACGTGCCTTTTTGAATAAGTTCGAAGAATACACGTTACCGGAGCGGAGGACACGAGATTGGGATGATCAAACATTGAAATCAGACAAATAAAATCGATGGAGGTCGAGCAAGAGGGGATGACGGCGTGAGGTTGAGGGGGAACAATTAGGGTTTCGAAAATTTTGAGTTGAAAGAATGAATGGTGTTGTAAAAGACCCCTCCAAGGATTTTAATTAGGAAAAATAAAGGAATTTTTCTCTCAATAACCCCACAAATTAAAATGCTGATTAAGACTCAAAGTTATACTTTAAAATTATAATTTTGTTAATATAAAATTCTCTAATTTTTAAAATGTAGCAAAGTTTATTAAAATTGCCCGTATAGGCGAAAAATGGTTTCCCTCGACAAAAATTCATAAAATCTTACAGAGGGAGTCAGAAACCCACTCTCACGTAATCAGGATTTTTGGGCGTTACAGAGGGAGTCGAAACAAATGTTCACAGTTTGACTTGAACTAAATTTTCACAGTTTTACTTGAACCGAATGTTCACAGTTTGAGTTGAACCGAATGTTCACTGTTTTGTTCAACTCAAACTATCTCCCTCCATATACAAATATGGCAATGAGGAGACACTTTCAAAAGAGAGAATGGAAAACCCCACTTGATTATTGAATCATAATTCTCCACTCCCCTGCCATCCACTGTCCCCTCGCGTCGTCGCCTCCATCGTCACTAGCTGCCACTGCCATGTGCCTCCGGACCACGTTCTGAGCGTCTTGGCAAGCGGATTCCATTCCTGAAAATTCGTTATGCTGTATAGTGCAAGGCATCAAAGGAATTTGGAAACCGATCGTTGATCGGATTAGGCGAAAAATCGGTGATTCAATAGTTGAAGTGCTATTGCCGCGTAAAATCAGAATATTCGGAGCAGGGCATGAAGTCTTCAAAGGTAAATATTTCTAAACATCCTATGCATGTTTAGCTTTCGTTTCATTCTAAAACATTGTTTAACATCACTGTTCAAAGACTACAAAGATTTTTTTTCGCACATTCACTCTAATCCGTTTCACTCATCTCTCAATATGTGAGTGAATGTGTGAGATTTACAGTGTAAGCTCAATCTCACTAGTATTTTCTCACATGCTGAGAAGTGCTTCTTCAAAGATGATATCATCATCCTCTTCCCTAATTGTGCAATCGACTATAATGATTCTTTGCACCAGCTCACACCTAGGCACAGCTCTCAGCCTGTACACCAGCTGCCACCTGTGTGTACCCGCTCTCGACTGTTTCACATGCTCTCTCTTTTATGTGTCGCTGTGTGCAAGCTTCTGTTTTTCACTCTTTTGTTCACTCCTTATTTGAATCTTCTGGGTATATGTAGCCTCTGATGAAATATTACCATTGGAGAGATCACTTATTTTGTGTTTGTCAATCTGATCTTCAGCCATGACATATGGGACTTTCCTCTTTTGGCTTTCAGTGGATATTTCCTCTTTTTGTAGAAATTTAAAGGCTATTTAAGCTCGGACAAGATACATTTTTGACCTCATTTGTTCTTTTTATTGCTCGGCCGGTTTTAATGACTTCGTTTGACCAGCTCTGGTCTGATCTACTTCGCTATTTCTCTGAGATGGTCCCTGAGATGATCCTATACGAAGCTCCCTCTAAGCTGTGGTTGGTCTAATCTGCTTCGTACTGATTTGTTTCTTCTCTAATCTGCTTCTTACAGCTCTGAGATTGTTTCGTTCTGCACTGTACATCTCTGATCTGCTTCGACCTTATTTGTACAACTCTTAGCTGTTTCGTTCTTCTATGTACAGCTCTGAGCTGTTTGAGCCGTTCTACTGCGATGTGCACTGTGCTGCACCAGATTAGACCTCTGAGCTGATCTGATACGAATCCTGCTCTGATTTGATATGCATGTTCTGTTCTTCTCACAACTGATAAGCTGATCACTTAGTTTTGTTCTGTTCCGATATACCTAAGACGATATGTTCATTTCTCTCTATTCTGTACTATTCCAGCTTCGGTGTTCTCAGTTGTTCTGAACGGATTCTGCTATGAGCTATTCACATTGAACTGATATACAATATATATATATATATATATATATATATATCAAATTATTTTTCTTCTCCGAATTTGATATCATAATGTAAGCATTCAATCCCCCAGTCAATTGTACACTTTTTTGTTCATAGATGAGTATTCATGATCATATGATATCTACTATTCCATATACTGGTAGGTTATGAGACATGCTATGTGTGATACATAAAAAAGTGGAGTACGAAATTGTCCGTTTTAATTTATAAATAAAAGTCACTAATGTCTGAAATTGAATCGGGAGATTGAATATGAGATGTAGAAAGAAATTGAGATATGAAGTTAGATGGGTAAAATGTATTTTAAAAATCATAAAAGAAAATCTCACCAACATATCAAAAGTTAGTTTATAGGAGTTTTATTTCAATGAACAGTATAAATAATGCCCATAATTTTTTAACTAAAGCTAGGGGTGGTTTGGATTTGTTTTTCAAAGAATATTGGTCCGGTTGAGATTCTTTTTTTCAAAAAAATCAAACCAAATTATCATATATGGTTCGATCTAATGTTTTTTTTTATTTGCGGATTTTGTTAGACTTCAAGAGCTGTTTTACTTTGTTTTGGTGGTTAGACGATCTTTTCACCATATAAGAGAATGAGCCATTAAAGACCGCATGGTCGCTGTTACTGATAATTTGATTGCAGCAGGTAGCAATTGCCAATTAATCGACTAAGTTTAGAAATTGAATGACAATACACTGTTAACCGGCTAGCAATTGCCAATTGATCGGCTTCCTCCAAGACAACTTTATGCAATAAGATTGATGATCACTTTCTGGCAGATTACATGACTATTTATATCAATATCGAGAGCTTGTTAATTCGTTAGATATTAAATCTATAATAGATGATTTGATGAGAAATCTCATAGAGTAAAATGTAGTATTAAAGATTTTTATTTACATGATATTTTGTCGTTGTTATATATTTTTATTTTATTTTTATTAAAATATTTAATTGTAGTATTATAAAATTATGATACACGAAACTTTATAAACTAATTTTGTTAATGAATTTGAAGTAAAATATGAATTCTTTCACTCTTCAACCCACTAAAGAATCCTAGTTTCGAGTTTCGTCCGTGCGAGTTAACATAACTTTATATATATATATATAAAGTTATGTTAACTCGCACGGACGAAACTCGAAACTAGGATTCTTTAGTGGGTTGAAGAGTGAAAGAATTCATATTTTACTTCAAATTCATTAACAAAATTAGTTTATAAAGTTTCGTGTATCATAATTTTATAATACTACAATTAAATATTTTAATAAAAATAAAATAAAAATATATAACAACGACAAAATATCATGTAAATAAAAATCTTTAATACTACATTTTACTCTATGGCGTCATATTATTGGGCCCTTACTGGACGTGAGGTGAATACATGGAGGTTGCACCGGCTGCAATCGGAAACTACCTTTTGGGGATCATGGATGGTTGATATTATTCGGGTCCATGATCGCTTGATTGGGCTCCGTGTACCCACTAAAGAAACCTGTTTTCTCGATTTCATTAGAGGGTGGTGAAATCGTTAAAATAGTGGGAGGGTAATTCATAAAACTTAATGACCATGTTTGTAGGACCGAGCGCTTGCCGCTTTACCAAAAGCTATAGCTGGTGGTAACGGTGCAACTCCAATCTTTTAAACCGTATGCAACACAAGCGCCACGTTTCGATCGCTCTACCTAGCAGGGGCAATTATTGCACCTCAACAATCCCCCTCCCAATAATTGCACTCCTTTCAATCAATGGGAATTCGAACCCCTCACCTCGCTCTGATACCAATTGTAGGATCGAGCGCTTTCCGCTTTACAAAATCTATAGCTGTTATCCAAGGTGTACAACTTTATTTCCTTATAATGTGGCAGCGCAGAGTGCACCTATTATGTGTGTTAGGGTTGGGCTGTTAGGCTCATGAGTCAAGGGAGGTGCGTGTCTAAATGCTGGTGCTATCTCAATTCCCTTAGAGATCAGTCTTACCCTTCCCCCACCGCCGGCCCTATCTCCAGCAGAGATAGTATTACCCGTTAAGATCTGGTATTATACTTTTACAGCCCACATGACCAACCAGATCAAGCGGCGTAACGTAAACAGCTTGACGTACGAGAACTTCCAAGGAGGTCACCCATCCCAGTACTGTTCTCACCCTTGCACGCTTAACTCAGCAAACGCTGTTCTTCTGAGCTGAAACCTGCTCTGAACTGATTTCTTCTGTGATGATCTTCACTCCAAGCTGGATCAGATTGGATGTCGTCTGCTGGACCAGTTTGGGCATCCCCTACTGTTCCAGCTTGGGCATATTCTCAATAGCACTCAGATCATCGCATCCAGCTGAAGTCTGCTTCCAGCTCACGTCCGATCTTCTTCAGCACACTTCCGATCTGCTACAATAAGCTTCTTCACCTCGCAGCTTATCTGCTACAGCTCACTTCTTCAGCTCTCATATGATCTGCTTCAGCTTAGACCTGCACAATTGATTACGTCATTAGAAACATAATACCAGGTTTTGTGTTTGTCAAAATTAACTTCTGTTGCATAGATCTAAGAAGTGTGGATCGAAAAAAGAGTTAAAATACAGCTCGGGAGTTCAGAAGGGAGGGTAGAATGAATTCCTTCACAATTTTTCACAAAACTCTTTTCAAAAGTTTTTTAAAGCCTTCGACTAACCTCTAAGCTGAGGTACCAGCTTTGAGGATCTCAATGCCATACTGTTCTCTTTAATAACAAATATTTGTGCTGAAAGATCTCGATTGAACATTGAATAGATATATAAAACTGAAATTTGTAAAAATAAAAACTGAATGCAGTAAAGTAAAAGGGACAAGAGTTTGTTTATGGAAGTTTGGAGCTTAAACTCCTACATCTCCCCTTCTTCCTTGTACCAGGAATGATTCCACTAGAAGATTAGATTACATCAGCTCCTGCTCTAACCCGATCCGACAACCCGCATGCTGCAAGAACTCCTAGAACTTCTATGACAGAATCGTATGCGCGATCTGTTCTGCAAATACAAAGTTTTCTTTTAAGCTATTTAAGCTTTCACACGAACTATGAACTCTGTTTATGATTTGCAATGAATATACACGGCTACAGAGTGGTTACAACTCAAATGAATGAATATAATACTTTTGAGAGCAAGGTTGTAACGAAGAAGATGATGAACAGTAGTCTTTATGCTCACGAAATGATTTGTGGAGCGTAAAAGTATGTCACGTAAAGGTTGTTCATGAGCGTTCATAAGAGTTTTATATTCAAAAGTTTTATGGTTGCTTATGTTCATCGTTCTGTATATAGAGATCTCCAGCTCTATCAATCTTCAAATGATTTGTTGTACTGGCTAGTTGATCTTCTTTTCATCTTTGAAGAACATACCTTTCATCATAGGAATGATACCGTTAGGTACATAAATAGCATCCGATAATTTAGCCAGTGATTAAGCACTTGATCGATCTGATTTGATTCGAGATCATTACGTCTAAACTGAATCCTGTGTGCTCTATGTTGTTCACTGTAAAAGAGATCTGAAAGGTTGTCAGCTCTAAGTTCTTACGTGAAAAACTGTAATACGCTCTTGAGATCTGATCCAAAACTGTCTGAGTTGTTATCTGCTGAACTGAATCTTTTCCAGGCTGATCTGATACTCAATACTGTTAGAGTAGATGCCCAACTAGCCAACTTTTGGCGTGTGGGTTTTATTGACTCTTGTATATGACAATCTTTATATATGTTATTCGCATTTCTTTATGGCATTCTTTATTTTCATTATGTTATATGATGTTAACAATTGTGTTGGATAAAGACCTAGAATGCACCATAGTGTATGTTAGATGTGATAGTGGATATGATGGCTATCATGAAACATATCTAATAGTCACTGTGCATTCTGAA
>KV007730.1:711949-727468 GCA_001598015.1 Dorcoceras hygrometricum
GTGGGACGACGAGCTTAAGACTCGATGCTATGTGATGGCATCGATGTCCAACGAAATGCAACGGCGCTTTGAGAAGACGAAGTATGCTGCTGACATACTCTTTCATCTCAAGGAACTGTATGGGGAGAACTCTCGACATGAGAGGTTCACCGCTGTCAAGGAGCTTATGACGAGCCGCATGCACGATGGGACTTCGGTCCGCGAGCATGGGGTTCGTATGATTGGGCTCGTTGAAAAGCTGGCGGGCCTTGATATCACACTTCCACACGAGCTTTCTGTGGATGTGCTTCTCCTCTCACTACCCGCTGCATTCGACCCCTTTGTGGTCAACTTCAACATGAACAAGCTGGCAGCCACCCTTGACGAGGTGGTTAAAATGCTGGTCGTGTTTGAGGGAACCATAAAGAAGGACAAGCCCGTCCTCCTTATTGGCTCTTCTTCCTCTGCGAACAAGGGGCCCAGACGCAAGGGTAAGAAGCGTTCTTCCCCTGCGAAGGAGGAAAAGCCCACTAAGAAGCCCAAGGCAAAGGCTTCCAAGCCAAACAAGTCCGAGAATGTTTGCCACCACTGCCACAAGCCTGGGCATTGGAGGAGTAACTGCAAGGAGTACCTCGAGCAGTTGCGAACTGCAAAAGGTATGTTCTATATCGGAATAAATATGTCTCTAAATTCGACTTCTTGGGTACTTGATACCGGATGTGGATCTCATATCTGCAATGATTTGCAGGTGATGACAAGAAGCCGACGTCTTAGAGAGGGTGAGACCCACTTGAGGCTGGGCAATGGAGCAAGAGTTGCTGCAGTAGCTATAGGAGATGTCTTTTTATTTCTATCGTCAAATTTTAAGTTGTTATTGAAAGATGTTTTATTTGTTCCCGAATTAATAAAGAAAATTATTTCTATTTCTATGCTTGATAGTTATGGATATTCTGGTATGTTTGCTAATTCGATTTGCAATATTTACAAGAATGAATGTTTAATTGGTATTGGGGAACATGAAAACGATCTATACACCTTAAAATTAAAACCAGTTCCAACTCGCGATGTGGAAACACATAAAACAACAATTAAAAGGAGATACGATAGCTTAAAACCAGCACAACTTTGGCACGCTACGCTAGGTCATATTTCTCTAAGTAGGATGAACAAGTTAGTTAGGAGTTACATGTTTGATCTGTTAGACATTAACTCCCTACCGACTTGTGAATCTTGTCTCAAGGGAAAGATGACTAAACAACCCTTCAAGGGCAAGCCTGAACGTGCTCAAGGCCTATTGGATTTGATCCATACTGACGTGTGTGGCCCACTTAGCATTGGTACTAAGTACGGTCACACATACTTCATCACCTTTACCGATGATTGCTCTAGGTATGGGTACTTGTACTTAATGAAGAACAAGTCTGAATCTTTTGAAAGGTTCAAAGAATTCAAGGCTCAAGTAGAAAATCAATTAGGCAAAAGTATTAAAGCACTTCGATCCGATCGAGGTGGTGAATACTTAAGTGCTGAATTTCAAGACTATCTTAAAGAGAATGGGATTCTCTCGCAGTGGACCACTCCGGGCACACCACAGCTCAATGGTGTAGCGGAGCGTCGTAATCGAATCGTGATGGACATGGTTCGATCTATGATGAGCTTCATGGAGCTTCTTACCTCGTTTTGGGGCTATGCGCTCGAAACGACGGTAATGTTGTTGAACAATGTCCACACCAAGGTAGTGGATAAGACTCCATATGAGATATGGATGGGCAAACCACCCAAATACTCATACATGAGAATTTGGGGATGTACTGCTTACGTGAAGCAGACAGTGGGAGATAAGTTGGATACAAGAATGTTGTTGAACAATGTCCACACCAAGGTAGTGGATAAGACTCCATATGAGATATGGATGGGCAAACCACCCAAATACTCATACATGAGAATTTGGGGATGTACTGCTTACGTGAAGCAGACAGTGGGAGATAAGTTGGATACAAGATCCATCTTATGTTACTTCGTTGGGTATCCAAAGAATTCCATTGGATACTACTTCTACTATCCCAACGAAACAAAAGTGTTTGTTTCTAGAAATTCCACCTTTATGGAAAGGGAGTTTCTACTTGATAGAAAAGGCAAGATAGTAGAACTCGAAGAGGTTCGAGAACCATCTGAAGTACCAAATGAGTCTACCGCACCTCCAGAGCCAGTACCAGAAATGGTCGCACCTAGGAGATCCGAAAGGGTTCCTAGGGCTCCTGAAAGATATGGTTTCCTTCTTGAAGATGATCAGGGTGATCATGTTGTTGGATGTGATCCAAGGACTTTCAAGGAGGCAATTTCCGATGCTGATTTTAATTTGTGGCTTGAAGCAATGCAGTCTGAGATTGACTCGATGCATGCGAACCATGTTTGGACTCTTGTTAATCCTCCCAAAGGAATTGCTCCTATCGGGTGTAAGTGGATATACAAGAGAAAACTTGGGCCTGATGGTAAGGTACTGACCTACAAGGCACGGCTGGTCGCGAAAGGTTACACTCAAAAGCAAGGTGTTGACTATGATGAAACCTTCTCACCAGTCGCAATGTTCAAGTCAATTAGAATCTTACTTTCCATAGCCGCATGGTACGACTATGAGATATGGCAAATGGATGTGAAAACTGCGTTCCTTAATGGAAACATTAACGATGAGATCTATATGATGCAGCCTGAGGGTTTCACATCTGTTGGAAGTGAGCATAAGGTATGCAAACTTCAGAGATCGATCTACGGTCTGAAACAAGCATCGAGGAGTTGGAACCTGAGATTCGATGAAACAATTAAGGAATTTGGTTTCATAAATAATCCCGAGGAGCCATGTGTGTATAAGAAGGTAGTTAAAAGCGCTGTGACATTCCTTGTACTTTATGTTGATGACATTCTACTCATTGGGAATGATGTAGGAATGCTGCAGTCAACTAAAGTATGGTTGTCTAGTAGATTCTCTATGAAGGACATGGGTGAAGCATCCTATATTCTTGGAATACAGATCTATCGGGATAGATCGAAACGGATGCTCGGACTCACCCAAGCTACCTACATCGATACCATACTTAAGCGGTTATCTATGGAAGAGTCCAAGAGAGGACACCTACCTATGAGCCACGGGGTCACTGTATCTAAGTCTATGTGTCCAAAGACTGATGAGGAGATTGAGAGTATGACACGTGTGCCATATGGCTTGGCAATAGGTAGTATTATGTATGGCATGATCTCAACTAGACCGGATGTCGCATATGCTCTGAGTGTCACGAGCCGCTACCAGGCCAACCCCGGCCAATTGCATTGGAAGGCCGTGAAATATATTCTTAAGTACTTACGAAGGACTAAGAATATGTTCATGGTCTATGGGGGTGGTGAACTGAAATTGAAAGGCTATACTGATTCTAGCTTCCAATGTGACGTGGATGATTCGAAGTCAACCTCTGGATTTGTGTTCATGCTCAATGGTGAGGCTGTCTCTTGGAAGATTTCCAAGCAAGACACCATTGCGGATTCAACCACTGAGGCTGAATACATCGCAGCATCAGCTGCTGCTAAAGAGGCGGTTTGGATAAGGAATTTCGTCCAAGAGTTGGGCGTCATTCCTGATGGAGTTGGTCCAGTCCCGGTGTACTGCGACAACACGGGTGCCGTTGCGCAAGCAAAGGAGCCTAGGTCTCACCAAAGATCCAAACATATACTGAGGAAATACCACATAATCCGGGATATTGTGGCTAGAGGTGACATAGCAGTTGAGAGAGTCGCCTCTGCGGACAACATTGCTGATCCGCTTACGAAGCCCTTGCCAGGACAGTTTTTTGAAAAACATCGCGAAACAATGGGACTGCGTCTGATGAGTAGTTGGCTATATGGCAAGTGGGAGATTGTTAGAGTAGATGCCCAACTAGCCAACTTGTGGCGTGTGGGTTTTATTGACTCTTGTATATGAAAATCTTTATATATGTTATTCGCATTTCTTTATGGCATTCTTTATTTTCATTATGTTATATGATGTTAACAATTGTGTTGGATAAAGACCTAGAATGCACCATAGTGTATGTTAGATGTGATAGTGGGTATGACGGCTATCATGAAACACATCTAATAGTCACTGTGTATTCTGAATTCGTTCCTAGTAGATTGGGCCGTCAAAATGAGGATAAGGCCGCCCGAGATTGAGACTTGCATCTGCGATGTGAAGTACCATGTTTCATTGGTAGGGAAAATTGTGATGTTCTGAGCCTGCAGATGGATAGTGACCTGGTGATCTATCGAACTACCCTCGTTCGGACTTTCCAAGTGGTTACCATTTGTCAAGTGGATAAGTTCGAGGTCTTGGTTGTACTGATTAGTCCTCACTACTCGAAACGTCATTGAGACTCTACATGATAGGCGCCTCACTTTGACCCGTTTGCCGACTCACTTGGGGTCCTTAGGCGGCGGGATTGGGTGAGGTCCCGATGCATGTAGGAGTCGATGCTTCGTTGTCGAGGATTCACCGCTCGCTCTCATGCGTTGATATCCTATGCTATCTGAGGGGATAATAGTGTATAAATCTCTGGCCAGAGTACTGGATGTGTTTTAGGTAAATGGGTTTACCTAGTTACACTCGCGATGTCACTATTCGATCTCCAAGATGTATGCATAGTTATCGGATCTTTAGCGACTCTCGATTTACCAATGGTCGTTGATCTGATCGGGATATATGTGTTGAAAGGACCGTACTATACGCTAACCACGACCAACTGGTTCTTGCAGGCACTATCAGTAATACCTAGGGGATCATGGGGCGATGTTGCTAGGCGCTTTACCATGATCCGTTGGGCAAGTCCAAAATTGTGATTTCGGAGCCACAATGGTTGTGGGCCCACGGCTAGCTGTATCCCTGAACCATTGAGGGTCACACAAGTACTGGATTCATGATTCTTGCACGGAAACTGAGCTCAATGTGTTGAGCATAGGAGGAGGATTTTAGGGAGTGCGACTTCCTAAAAGTCAACAGGGGTCAAATTGCGATTTCCCAAAGTTGAGGGGCAAAACTGTCGTTTTGGACTAGGTATCTGAAAAATTGTTTTTCACATCATAATATTCTGTTTTGGAAACTGAGTCGATCGGTCCGATCTGATCGTCGATCGGAGTTATGATGAAACCGCAGTGATTTAAACGAATCGAATGTTCATATGGACCTGGGTGTGACCCAAGTCCATTGGGCCGGTTCAAGACCATGTACCATATTTATTTAGTTAAGTTGGTTTAGGGCTTTAAAAACAAGACTTACAACCAAAACCTAGCCTCCATCACACTCGGCCGCCCCCTCCCTCTCCCACACGCCGCCGATCAGCCGCCGCCCGTGCCGCCGCCGTGTGCCGCCATCTACGTGATCGGACTTGTTTCGATCACCACGATGAGGAGCTTCCGTTCGTGCTAAATTCGTCAGGCCTACTAGTGCAGGCTGACGAAGGTGTCTTGATTCCGGTCGTGGACCTGATTGACGATCTACCGCCGCCTACCGTTTGAACTGTCGGTTTCCTCGTGAAATTGGTCGGAGCCAGGCGCCTAGACGCCAGCAAGATAACGATTCTATGAACACCCTATGAATGTTTATAGAATTGTATTTGAATGTATTGAACGTTTCTCGGGGCAATTTTTTATTTCCGCCGCGCCCCCGGGAAACGGGATCCGGATCCGCCATTGTCGCCAACAAATACTAAGCTGATCAAGAAAGAGTTCCTTTGAGCTATTCTGTAAACTGATAATATATGTACTGACTTGAGACTTAACTCTTCAAGCTTTGATCTAAAATCTCATATACTCTAAACTGAATGCTTTTCTTGAGCTATGAACTGTTCTCTGTGCTGTTTTTGCTCTAATCTGTTTTATGCGCTGTCTTCGCTCTAAGTTGTTCTACTTGTTCTGAGCTAAAGACTCTCTAATCTTATCGTCTTGCTCTATGCTGAATCACAACTCTCTTAACTGATCTACTTGCTTTAAGCTGAAATCCGACGTCCTGGTTGTGAGACCTGTGTTTTCGCAATCAGGTGTTGTTCGGTTTGGACCAGCTGTTGGTCGATGTGCTTGGCGTAGCAATCGAATTTGCCTAAGTGTTAAAATCAGCAGTGGTAGTAGGAATTTGCCGTTGAGTGATCGCGTCAGCTATTGATATTTCAGTCGTTGCGTTTTGGTACGAAGCAGCAGCAGTGCTTCGTTAGATTTCATTCGTTGGTGTATTAGCGCATATCCAGCTGTTGTGAGAGACCAGCTGTTGCGAGTGATCAGCTGTTGGTATTTTAGTTGTGATGATCAGCAGAGAGCGCTAAGGGATTCTAAAGCGACGACGTTTTGTGAACAGGAACCAGCTGTTGGTTTCCTTAACGTGTTTTGTAGCGGGTATCGAAACTTCGTCGTTTAGTTAAGTTGGAACGATAGTGTTTTGAGTGGAGCGCTTTGTACCAGCTGTTGGTTATGATAAGACATCAGCTGTTGAGAGATTTGGTGCGTTGTTTTATTCAACAGCTGGTTTGTTGATCAGCTATTGGTAGCGAGGTGACGTATCCCTCTGCAAAGTCGTTAGGTTAAGTTGGTGCGACGTAGTTTAGCCTTACCGTTGTTTTAAAGATCTGCTGTTGGTTAGCGATCAGCAGTGACTAGCGGGCGACGTCGTCTTGTTTAGTTGTTTGCTGTTTAGCGATAGGCAAAAGCTGATGCGAGATTTAACTGCTGGTTGATATAACAGCGATGGCGACTGTTTTGTCGGTGGAATCTGTTCATGCTTTTGTCAGCTGTTGAGAAGTGTTTTTATTAGGGGACTTAGCTACTGTTCTCTATATTTTCTTCCCCGACACTTATTTCCTTCGTTTCCAAATCTTGTCACGATACCCTAGTTACTATTCACCGTAACCTTCTCCGTCCTAATTTCTGATGGTAGACAACTTCGATGAGAGTGAGAGTCATAGAGTTGGAGTCCTCTCGCTAAGGCGCTTCGTTCTATACCTCATTAGAATATTTTGGAGGAGTTGGAAGAGGATCGCAGGATCGCTAAGACATCTCCCTTGTGTAGTTTGTTAGCATAAGCGTCCCTGTCGTGCCGGTAGTTCGTTGGGGTAAGTGAGAATTCTACCTTTAAGCTTTGTTAGAGCTTTTCGTTAAGTTAGGAAGGTACATAAGAGCTGGTGGAGTTGTAGCTCCCAGCTGATTTTGTTTTGTGTTTCGGATTTTGAGCAGTAGCTTGTGTTGATTTAGCAGGTGACAGATCTATGTTGCTCGGACTTTGTTGTAGCAGCTGTGTGTGTGGTAATTGTAGCTCAGAAGCTGGTGAGGTACGGATGTTGAGCTTGTATTACGGCTGGATTTGGCATGGATATTATGTGTGTAGTGCCCCAAAATCAATAGGACCACAAATTCTAATCTTTATCTATTTAGAGTCCTTTTCTAATTTCAGGATTTCAGCTTTTGCTACTTGTTGAGCGACTGATTTCTCATTTCTTAGATTTCATAAGGGCAGAGGCCAATCAGTTGTTAGTTTGTCACCCGAGCACAGCCAAACAATTTTCAAACTTTACAAATAAAATGGTTTTGGATGGGTGAATGGTTAAATTTCAGGTTTTGTGTAGTACATTTACAAATCAAAACATTGACAGGGAATTTTAAGTAAAATTTTCTGAAGTACGCCTGGTTTGCCATGCCTAAATGAGTGTTTTTCCCCTGTTAATAATCAGACTCCCATGCCACTGTCCTTGTGAACTATAAGTTCAATTATTTACAAGAAAATGTTCATTCTGGCATCAAAGAAATAGATAACACATTGCTGCGCTGGGGAAAACTCTATGTTAGTGGCCTGCTGTATCTTGTGATTTCCTTCTTATCAAGGCAAGTAAATTTGATTCTTTCTACGCCATGAAAGCTTACGTGTTGTTCTCACTTTATCTCGTGATTTCGCTTAAATTCTGTTATTTATCAGCCTTTGTTCATGTTTTGGTTGATATTATAGCGTATGTTGAGCGTTCAGGGTCACAGTGAATTTCGTTTCGAACTCAAACGTATTTTTACGAAATCGATGTTGATTTTAAAACGCTGAGCATTTCATATTTTCAACTCGCAGAGATCATGATGTTCTTTATTTTGTTGTAATATCGAGATTTGATGATTTTGTAATCGGTAGTTGCTAGTGGAATCAGTAGAAAGGCTGGTTTAATAGGCGACTGCTGGTAGCGTGATCATTGTTTCGATATTACAAGTGTTGTTGTAAAATCAGCAGATGCACTGTACACCAGCAGGTGCATTTCTTTTGTTAACACCAGCAGGTGCATTTCTTTTGTTAACACCAGTAGGTGCATTCCTATCGAACTAATTCAGCAGCTGCATTCCTTCATTAGAATTTCAGCAGCTTGCGACTGGTTTGCTTGCGACTGGTTACTGTAGCTTGCGACTGATTCCTTTTCCCTCAAGTACTTCACTGCTGATTTATATCCATAGTCTAGTTTTCTTCCACCTGCTGATTTCCTTACCCAACGACTGGCTGTTCTTGAATCAACGGCTGGTCGAGTTACTGTTACTCCGTTGACCAAATTAATCGTGTTGACCACCAACATATAGATATTTATATATATACTCATCGACTGATCTACTGTTCACACCTGCTGGATTTCTTGTCAACAGCTGAACTTATCCAACTGCTGATTTTACATGTCTCTGCTGGATGTTCAGTAAAACGATTTTTGAAGGGAGTATGAGTTTTTAAAATAAAGTGAACCCCGATGCTAAGATTTAAGTTCGTTCATTATGTGTTTTAAAGAAGAAAGTTTCAGTTTATGAATTTATGGCTTAGATAACAGACGGTTCATATGGGAAGGGTGAGCAGCAGACGAGAGGGTCAGTTGCCCCTTCATATTGGGTGCGATTTCACCACATTGAAACTGATATCAGTAGTCATTCGATCGAGTGCAATGGAACCTAAGTAGAGCTTCTGAGCCATAAGTTTAACGAAAATGATAACGATGGAATTTGAATTCACTTCCAGAACAAAAGTTGTAGTAAATGGTGTATTATGTATTATCATCTGCATATTGTGCTTGTTACCTTTAGTTTGCTTGCTGAGCCCCTAGGCTCACTAGCTTTCTTTGTGCAGGTGAGTCGGTGTGAGACCTGGATTTGTAATTGAGATTTATCGTTGGAATGAACCGATAAATAGAGGTTCTGCTGGTTTAAGATCTCTATTTGAGTGTTTGAGTTGCATTTTCGGGTTCCATTTCTTGTGTTGAACAATTCTGGAGATTTTGTATTTTCGCATATTTTAGGTACCTGCTGGTTGACGTGTCAGCTGGTGTTGTGAGCTAGCAGCTGGTCGGTGGCAAAACCAGTCGAAGCGTGTTTTAGCGTGAGATTCCTGTAACGCTGTCGTTGCGTGAAGTATGGTTGCGCGTGTTGTGATCAGCAGGTGCGTTAGTGTATTTGCGTTGAGGATCAAAACGACTGCGTTTAGATTAGTTGGCGCAACGTCGTTTCGGTGTTGCGTCTGGTACCAGCTGGTGGTTTTGTGTGTGAGTGTCTGCTGGTTGTTCAGCAGGAGTAGATGTCAACGCGGGTCAAATTTCCTGTAGCTCGAAGAGGAAACGTCGTCGTTTCGTTGTTGCGACTGGAGTCCAACTGCGAGTGAGTTTCACCGCTGTTGCTTGCTGCTGGTATTTTGTGAGAGCTAGCCACTGGATGACGTCAGTGGAGCGACGTCGTTTGAATTAGTTGCAACGCTGCGTTTTGAGGTTGCGACTGGAACCAGCTGAGAGAAGCGTTGCATTGTTTTGTTCTTGCGACTGGATACCCCGCTGCTGGTGTGATATCATGTGCGACGTCGTTTGAGTAAGTTGGTGCGACGCCGTTTTGAGAACCAGCCGTTAGTTTACTTTGCGATTTGTTGTAGCTTTGAATTGGAGAAATCAGCAGTTGGTTCCTTGCGTTTGCTGTTTGTAGTGTTCCTGCTGATTGTGTCGATGGACAATTATTGGTATTGATTTCCAGTCGTTGCTAGTGCTATATATAGTAAGACTTGGTCTTCGAATTGTGGTATCAATTCCATACTTAGCAAATATTTCCAGCCTTTCGTTCCTTATCCCTCGAACCCTAGAACACTGTTCAGCCGTGAGCTTTTCCGTCGATTTCTCGTCGTTTCCGGTGGTTGTTTTGCTCGTGCGAGGTAGCGTTGGACTCCTCTTGAGAAGCTCTTCCAATTCGTACCAGTTTTAGAAGCTGGAATTGGCTAGTCGAGGAACGCGAAGTTGCTGCCGTTCGAGTGTTGCGTCGATTTGGTAGAACTACGTTCTGGTTTTCGGTGAGACCTTGTTCCTAGCCATAGTTTTTAAGCTTTCTATGTATTGTTGAGGTATATGGAGCAGTTGGTCGAGTGAGACTCCCAGCCGTGAGCTTGATCAGCAACCTGTTAGATTTACGTTGTGTATGCCGTGTGTTTAACAGGATTTTACCAGAGTCTTCGGGATTTCTCGCAGGGTTAGTTGTTGCTCAGTATAAGGTACGGATTTTAGCTTATATTACAGCGAGATTATGGCTTGGATAATTTTAGCTGCTGGTATGTGGAATGGCCATGCCTGCTGGTTGTGTCCTGTTGAGGATTGTGTATGCTATTTGTGTAGTTGCTGCGTTTCATATGTTTAGATGCCTGTTTTCCAGCATGTTGCATACACGCACGATCTTCCATTACAGTTTTGGTAGTCTTTGTACCTTGTTGCATTGCTGTTGTTGTTTCTTACCAGGATGTGAGGGCGAGCGGCAATACCGCACTCTCATTTCCCTGCTGGGATCGTAGCCACCATGCGCCGAGTGGTTAACTACCACAGTTCATGGGCGAGGCAAGAGCAGGTTGAGTTGTTTGATGCATCCTGTAAGTGGGTGTAGTATCATGGCGAGTGGCTCACTACCACACTGTGAACACACCCGTGGCCACTGTATGTTGTTGGTAATTCTTGGAGCTATGTTTGAGTTCCTTAGCTCCCTTGTGGGTCGAGCTCTCCGTTGTTCTTCGGCGTCTCATGAATAGCACCTGCATTTCATTCCTTGCTGTTTATTTCTGTTGTATTATTGCTCTCCGTACTGGGTTTTGACCCCATGTCCCTCCGGGGCTTGGTTTGTTTCTTTGTTGCGTTGTTTTCAGGAAACCCAGGTTCTACAGCTGGTCGTGGTTTCAACCCAGCTGGTGGTGCCCCGGGAGGTGGCTAGTGTGTCCCAGTATCCTATAACATATATATATATATGTATCAGTTAGCCAGGGGGATGCCCTGCGCTTTGTTGTTGTACCCGTAGGGGAGTATGATACATGTTTGAATTATGTATGCTTTGTGGTTGATTGTTTTATGATTGGGAAACTTATTTTAAGTATCGCTATATTTTAAATTATATGTTTAAAACCGTCGGGCCTAAAAGCGAAAATTTTATCCACTTTTTGATAGTTTCCGCATGTGTTTATCTGTTGTGAGCACGAGGCCTGACATTTTTGGTATCAGAGCTTAAACTGGGATAAGCTCAATTCCTTTGATCACACTTGAGTCTAGGCACAGTGTTTCGTGTTGCATGTGCTTGACTTATATGACTACATTGCTGCATATTTTGTGTTATATGCTTTCTTTGCTGTATCTGTTCTGTTTTTCCTTATCATGTTGAGTGTTTTAGATGCCGCCTAGACATCGTGGGAGATGTAGGGGCTGTTCCAGGAATCAGGAGGACAGAATGAGGATCAGTATAGTGCGCCTAGTCATACACTTGAGAGTAGTGGAGAGGAGGAGGCTGAAGCTCCGCCGGCTCCGATAGAGAGAATGGATGTGGTCATAGCTCGGTTTCAGAGGATGAGTCCTCCTATCTTCAATGGTGATGAGTCGAGTGAAGACGCGGATTCTTGGCTCCATAGTGTCATACATCTTTTTGATCGAACCCAGTATGACGACGATCTCCGATTGAGGTTGGTGACCTTATTGTTGAGGAAGTCCGCAGAGCGTTGGTGGCGAGGTACGTCTAGTACCTTACTGGAGACTAGTGTTGGAATTACTTGGGACACTTTCTATCAGGTCTTCATGCAGGAGTATGTTCTCGACTCCTATGAAGCTGCCCGTGAGCGGGAGTTTGAGTTCTTGGAGCAGGGTTCGTTGTCTGTGCGCGAGTATGCTCGCAAGTTTTCTGCTTTGTTGGAGTATGTTCCGCATGTTGCTGGCCGAGAGAGGGCCAAGATCACCAGGTTTGTGGAGGGCTTGAATGGAGACCTGTACCAGAGCGTTTTGACAACCAAGAACAAGTCTTATTCTGAGGCCGTGGATACTGCTATCCACATTGAGGAAGGCATGAAGAGCCGTAGTGCGCGTAGAGCGCAGGTGGCGCAGGCGGTGCAGGATGGTAGACCCACTGGTCAGGGAGCTCAGTCGTCTCAGAGTTCTCAGTCCGCGCATTTTCCTCAGCAGCAGCAGCAGCAGGTAGCTCAGCAGTCTGGCCGTCAGAGGTTTCGACCCTGCGGTCAGCAATTTAAGAAGAAGTCCGGTTCAGGGTCTTCAGGTTCTGGCAGCTCGAGTAGCAGCGGCTCTCGGGTGGAGTTTTGTGGTTTTTGTGGTGGAAAGCATTCTTCCACGCAGTGTGTTGGTGTGCAGGGTTCCTGCAACCTTTGTGGTCAGTATGGGCACTTTGCGAGAGTGTGCCCGTCAGCTGGAGCATAGCAGACCGCGGCCCAGCCTCAGGGTCGTGGGGGTCAGTCTAGGGGCCGTTCGCAGCAGTTTCAGCAGCCTCGTTTTGGTGAGACTCCGTTTAGGCTGTTTCAGCAGCCTGGCCCTTCGCGTTTTGGGCAGACGTCTCAGCCTTTCTTTCCAGGACCTCAGCAGGCTCAGGTTAACACCTTCACGAGAGAGCAGGCCGAGGATACACCGAGCCGGGTGATTGGAGGTACATGTTTCGTTTTCGACTTTCCTGCTCGTGTGTTGTTTGACACCGGTACATCGCATTCGTTTATTTCTGATTCGTTTTATGTTGATCATGGTTTGTGTACCGTCCCTTTGCACGATGTTGTTTCTGTTTCTACCCCCGGTGGTGTAAACCTGTTCCCGCAAGAGATTTTGTTGGATGGTGTGATGCGGTTTGGTGAGCATGCCTTGTTAGCGAATTTTATCCGTTTGATGCTTTGGGATTTCGATTGTATAGTTTGGGATGGATGTGCTGTCCAACTACAGGGCCTCAGTGGATTGCTTCCATGGGATTGTGCGCTTTAGACTTTGTCTGGTGAGAAGTGGGACTTCTACGGCCAGGACTCGAGATCGAAGATTCCGTTGGTCTCCGCGATGGAGATGTTTAGCTTGTTGTCTTTGGGAAATGCTGGCTTTATGATTTACGCTTTGGATGCGTCTTCTTCTTCTAGTGTTCAGCTTAGTGACGTTCCCGTGGTGCGACACTTTCCCGACGTGTTTCCGGAGGAGATTCCTGGTTTTCCTCCAAGACGGGAGATAGACTTCAGCATACAGTTGGTGCCTGGCACAGCTCCGATTTCTCGTGCCCCGTATCGTCTAGCGCCTGCGGAGTTGAGAGAACTCAAGGTACAGTTAGATGATTTGCTGGAGAAGGGTTTCATTCGTCCTAGTATGTCACCGTGGGGAGCGCCCATTCTGTTTGTGAAGAAGAAGGATGGCTCAATGTGGATGTGCATTTATTTTCTTCAGTTGAATAAAGCCACTGTGAAGAATAAGTACCCGTTGCCGAGAATTGATGATCTGTTTGATCAGTTGCAAGGTTCTGCGATGTATTCTAAGATTGATATTCGTTCCGGGTACCATCAGCTCAGAGTAAGGGACCAAGATGTCGCGAAGACTGCGTTTCGTACGAGGTACGGACATTTTGAGTTTTTGGTGATGCCGTTTGGGTTGACAAACGCACCTGCAGTCTTCATGGATCTGATGAATCGAGTCTTCCGAGAGTTCATAGATCAGTTTGTGATTGTTTTTATAGACGACATCCTGGTGTACTCGAAGACTCCGAGGGAGCACAAGGAGCACTTGGAAATGGTTCTTCTTAGGTTGAGAGAGCAGCAGTTGTATGCGAAGTTTTCCAAGTGCGAGTTCTGGTTGGAACGCGTTGTATTTCTGGGCCATGTCATTTCAGTGGATGGCATTTCTGTGGATCCCAGTAAAGTGGATGCTGTGTTGAACTGGGAGCGACCGAGAAATGTGTCTGAGATTCGCAGTTTCTTAGGTCTGGCTGGCTATTATCGTTGTTTCATTGAGGGGTTTTCTTCTATAGCTAAGCCGATGACCCAATTGACCCAGAAGGATAAACGGTTTGTTTGGACTGAGCAGTGTGAGAATGCTTTTCAACTGCTCAAGTTGTTTCATTGAGGGGTTTTCTTCTATAGCTAAGCCGATGACCCAATTGACCCAGAAGGATAAACGGTTTGTTTGGACTGAGCAGTGTGAGAATGCTTTTCAACTGCTCAAGGAGAATTTAACTACTGCGCCTGTGTTGGCTTTGCCATCCGGTTCAGGTGGTTTTGTTGTTTGTTCCGACGCTTCGCTAAATGGATTGGGTTGTGTGCTGATGCAGAATGGTAGAGTCATTGCGTATGCCTCGCGGCAGTTGAAACCGCACGAGACTCGTTACCCAGTTCATGATTTGGAGTTAGCAGCGGTGGTCTTTGCGTTAAAGATCTGGCGTCACTACCTGTATGGCGAGCAGTTTGTGGTGTACTCCGACCACAAGAGTTTGCAGTATCTGTTTTCGCAGCCTGACTTGAACATGAGACAGCGTCGGTGGATGGAGCTGCTTAAGGATTTTGACTGTGAGATTAAATACCAGCCTGGGAAGTCGAACGTAGTGGCTGATGCGTTGAGCAGGAAGGCTAGTGAGATGCTTGCGTCGTTGTACATCTGTAAGGATCAAGAGCATCTTAACACTACGGGTTGGAGATTCTACCCGGCTGAGGATTGCGTGATGGTTTCATCTTTTCAAGTGGAACCGCAGATTGTTTCTAGCATTAGAGCAGCTCAGAGGACCGATCCGTAAATCCACGAGTTGAAGATGAAAGTCAGGGCTGGCGAGCTTGAGGACTATTCTGTCTTGTCCGATTGTTGTTTGCGTTTCCGGGGCAGGTTGGTTGTGCCCAATTTGATTGATTTGAAGGTAGAGATCCTTCGAGAAGCACACTGTAGCAGACATAGTGTTCATCCTGGTGCACGGAAGATGTACCATGCTTTGAAGCCGCACTTTTGGTGGGCTGGCCTGAAGAGCGATGTTGCTGGTTTTGTCGCTCTTTGCTTGAACTGCCAGATGGTTAAGGCCGAAAGGATGAGACCTGGTGGTCTGTTGCAGAGTTTAGAGGTGCCCCAATGGAATTGGGAGCACATTGCGATGGATTTCGTAACGCATTTTCCTCGTTCCAGCCGAGGATGCGACGCTGTTTGGGTGGTTGTAGACCGTTTGTCGAAGTCTGCACACTTCATTCCCTACGGTATGACCTTCTCGCTGAAGAAGATGGCGAAGCTGTACGTTGATTTT
>KV007730.1:728177-823559 GCA_001598015.1 Dorcoceras hygrometricum
TTTTCCAGTAGCTAGTAGTTTTTTCTGTTTTCCTTCCTTAGTTGTTGTGATTTGTTTGCTCAGTTGTCTTGAACTCTTGGCCTTGTGTTGGGCGAGTTTCTGCTTAGTTTCTTGTTGTTGCTTCGAGTTTCAGTTGTTGTGTTGTGCTTTCAGAATTGTTGTTTGATTTCGAGGACGAAATTCTTTTTAGTGGGGGAGAAATGTAAGACCTGGATTTTTAATTGAGATTTATCGTTGGAATGAATCGATAAATAGAGGTTCTGCTGGTTTAAGATCTCTATTTGAGTGTTTGAGTTGCATTTTCGGGTTCCATTTCGTGTGTTGAACAATTCTGGAGATTTTGTATTTTCGCATATTTGAGGTACCTGCTGGTTGACGTGTCAGCTGGTGTTGTGAGCTAGCAGCTGGTCGGTGGCAAAACCAGTTGAAGCGTGTTTTAGCGTGAGATTCCTGAAACGCTGTCGTTGCGGGAAGTCTGGTTGCGCGTGTTGTGATCAGCAGGTGCGTTAGTGTATTTGCGTTGAGGATCAAAACGACTGCGTTTAGATTAGTTGGCGCGACGTCGTGTCGGTGTTGCGTCTGGTACCAGCTGGTGGTTTTGCGTGTGAGTGTCTGCTGGTTGTTCAGCAGGAGTAGATGTCAACGCGGGTCAACTTTCCTGTAGCTCGAAGAGGAAACGTCGTCGTTTCGTTGTTGCGACTGGGAGTCCAGCTACGAGTGAGTTTCGCCGCTGTTTCTTGCTGCTGGTATTTCGCGAGAGCTAGCGACTGGATGACGTCAGTGGAGCGACGTCGTTTGAATTAGTTGCAACGCTGCGTTTTGAGGTTGCGACTGGAACCAGCAGAGAGAAGCGTTGCATTGTTTTGTTCTTGCGACTGG
Organism: Dorcoceras hygrometricum; assembly: GCA_001598015.1. Lineage (NCBI taxonomy): Eukaryota > Viridiplantae > Streptophyta > Magnoliopsida > Lamiales > Gesneriaceae > Dorcoceras > Dorcoceras hygrometricum. The sequence goes on from KV007730.1 coordinate 729,057, forward strand.
ATACCCAGCTGCTGGTGTGATATCCTGTGCGACGTTGTTTAAGTAAGTTGGTGCGACGCCGTTTTGAGAACCAGCCATTAGTTTACTTTGAGATTTGTTGTAGCGTTGAATTGGAGAAATCAGCAGTTGGTTTCTTGCGTCTGCTGTTTGTAGTGTTCCTGCTGATTGTGTCGATGGACAATTATTGGTATTGATTTCCAGTCGTTGCTAGTGCTATATATAGCAAATATTTCCAGCCTTTCGTTCCTTATCCTTCGAACCCTAGAACACTGTTCAGCCGTGAGCTTTTCCGGCGATTTCCCGTCTTTTCCGGTGGTTGTTTTGCTCGTGCGAGGTAGTGTTGGACTCCTCTTGAGAAGCTCTTCCAATTCGTACCAGTTTTAGAAGCTGGAATTGGCTAGTAGAGGAACGCGAAGTTGCTGCTGTTCGAGTGTTGCGTCGATTTGGTAGAACTACGTTCTGGTTTTCGGTGAGACCTTGTTCCTAGCCATAGTTTTTAAGCTTTCTATGTATTGTTGAGGTATATGGAGCAGTTGGTCGAGTGAGACTCCCAGCCGTGAGCTTGATTAGCAACCTGTTAGATTTACGTTGTGTATGCCGTGTGTTTAACAGGCTTTTACCAGAGTCTTCGGGATTTCTCGCAGGGTTAGTTGTTGCTCAGTATAAGGTAAGGATTTGAGCTTATATTACAGCGAGATTATGGCTTGGATAATTGTAGCTGCTGGTATGTGGAATGGCCGTGCCTGCTGGTTGTGTCCTGTTGAGGATTGTGTATGCTATTTGTGTAGTTGCTGCGTTTCATATGTTTAGATGCCTGTTTTCCAGCATGTTGCATACACGCACGATCTTCCATTCAGTTTTGGTAGTCTTTGTACCTTGTTGCATTGCTGTTGTTGTTTCTTACCAGGATGTGAGGGCGAGCGGCAATAACGCACTCTCATATCCCTGCTGGGATCGTAGCCACCATGAGCCGAGTGGTTAACTACCACAGTTCATGGGCGAGGCAACAGTAGGTTGAGTTGTTTGATGCATCCGGTAAGTGGGTGTAGTATCATGGCGAGTGGCTCACTACCACACTGTGAACACACCCGTGGCCACTGTATGTTGTTGGTAATTCTTAGAGCTATGTTTCAGTTCCTTAGCTCCCTTGTGGGTCGAGCTCTCCGTTGTTCTTAGGCGTCTCATGCATAGAACCTGCATTTCATTCCTTGCTGTTTATTTCTGTTGTATTATTGCTCTCCGTACTGGGGTTTGACCCCATGTCCCTCCGGGGCTTGGTTTGTTTCTTTGTTGCGTTGTTTTCAGAAAACCCAGGTTCTACAGCTGGTCGTGGTTTCAACCCAGCTGGTGGTGCCCCAGGAGGTGGCTAGTGTGTCCCAGTAGCCTACAGAATATATATATATATGTCTCAGTTAGCCAGGGGGATGCCCTGCGCTTTGTTGTTGTACCCGTATGGGAGTATGATACATGTTTGAATTATGAATGCTTTGTGGTTGATTTTTTTAAGTTTTGGGAAACTTATTTTAAGTATCGCCGTATTTAAATTATATGTTTAAAATCGTCGGGCCTAAAAGCTAAAATTTTACCCACTTTTTGATAGTTTCCGCATGTGTTTATCTGTTGTGAGCACGAGGCCTGACAGTCGGCGCCGGAGCAGGCGGGAGGTGGAGTTTGAATCAGCAGTGACATGTTAGTGTTTATCGAAGGCCGGCGTTTCCGTGATGTTCATTTTGTATTTCGCTACTTTTGTTGTCTTTGATCTTAGTCCCAACTGTATTGAGATCTGTTACAACAAGGATGAATTCAGCTAGAGTTCAGTAGTTGTAATATCGCGATTTCGCATTTTGTACTTTAAATTTGTAATGACAGCTGGTTCATTTTATGGCGCCAATGGTTGTACTTCGATTTTTTTTACGAGCAAGATAATACAGCTTGTTTTATTTGCTTTTCAGCCCTTATATTTCCCTTTTATTTCCTTTTCTTCGATCTCATGACTCCCATGAGGAATGGGGCGTCACAAACATGGTATCAGAGCATGGTCCAGAGATAAACACACGCAATTCTTGCTGAAACAGATTTAATCAACCTTCTCTTCGGGGCAGTGAGTTCTTTATTGTTTTAGAGCATGTATTTTTTTTTATTATTCTTGCATGTTCTGATGTTCCTATGTGGTGGATTACGGGCTATAGATTAAGATGTCTGGCCGAGGAAGAGGAAGGAATATTTCAGTAGATGAACCCAGTCCTGATAGTAACACTAGTATTGCCCAGCTTCTAAGGTTGCTGGTAGAACAGCAGGGTAGAGGCAACGGTCAATCCTCCAGCAGTAGAGGGCCTAACAACGATGACCCTCAAGAGCGATTTCGAAGACAGAAGCCAAGGGAGTTTAGCGGCAGGACAGATCCGTTTGTCGCTGAAAGTTGGATTAAGTCAATGGAAGTGATCTTTGAGTATCTTCAGACGCCTGACTTAGAAAGATCCAGATGTGCAATTTATATGTTGAGAGATGATGCGATGCTCTGGTGGGAAGGAGCAAAGCTTACCGTAGATGTAACAAATCTCCCATGGGAGGAGTTCAAGCGAGTGTTCTTTGAGCAATATTTTACAGAGGATATGAGGTCTGAATTAAAAAGAGAGTTCTTGATGATCAAGCAAGGGGACATGACTGTCCAAGAATATGTTCGAAAGTTCGAACGTGGATGTTATTTTGTACCATTTATTGGAGCTGATCCTAAGGAGAAATTACGACATTTTGTCGATGGATTGAAACCAGCACCCAGGCATGATGTGAGACTGGTGGAACCAAAAGATTATCGAGGAGCGGTGGATAAGGCTCTCAGAGCTGATCAGGATTGGAAAGCGGTTGTGGAGGAACGACAACTGAAGAGGCAGGCTTTTCAACAAAAAGACCAGCGACCACCCAAGAAACCATATAAGAATCAGCAGAGGTCGCAGGAACAAAAGCCTCAGGAGCAGAAACCTTTGGTTGTGCAACCCATCAGCGCGGTCTCAGCAGTTGGAAACAAGCCTCAGTGTCCCAAGTGCCAGAAGAACCACCATGGTCCATGTAGAAAGGGACAGAATGTTTGTTATAAATGTGGATTGCCAGGACATGTTATTAGGGACTGTCCTAAATTGAAGCAGATGGTGACCAGCAGAGCTTATGTCATGACAACCGAGCAAGCCAATCCAGATTCTACAGTAGCTACGGGTAAGATTTTGATTGCTGGAATTCCCTCTTTAGCTCTAATAGATTCAGGTGCAACGCATTCCTTTATAGCAGCGTACTTTGCTAAGAAACTACCTGTTAAACCCGACCAGCTGACTATGGGATTTTGCGTAACGGTACCCTCTGGAGAAGAAATGATATCTCATTATTTGTTTCGTAACTTAGAACTTAAGCTTCAAGGGCATTTAGTTACTGCTGACCTAATTGTTTTACCTATGCCTGAGTTTGATTTGATTCTAGGAATGGATTGGTTGACCAAGTATGGGGTCGTGATAGATTTCAATCATAGAACAGTAGTGGTAAAACCCCCAAAAGGAGACTGGTTCACGTTCGAGGCTAGTCAGTTATGTAAAATTCCTCGAATTATTTCAGTTCTTAAAGCCTATAGTTGTTTGAAAAAGGGGGGAGCAGGATTCTTGATAAGCTTATCATCTTTAGCAGTATCTAGCAAGCCCCAACTCTTCGATGTTGAAGTAGTGAGTGAATTCCCGGAGGTTTTTCCAGAAGAAATTTATGGATTGCCACCTGATAGAGAATTGGAGTTTGCATTTGATTTAGTGCCAGGAGCAGCACCCGTTTCTAAACCACCTTATCATCTTGCCCCATCAGAGATGAAAGAATTAAAAGAGCAACTACAAGAACTATTAGACAAGGGTTTTATTCGACCAAGTACATCACCATGGGGAGCCCCTGTTTATCGTCAAGAAGAAGGACGGGAGTCTAAGGCTGTGTATAGACTATAGAGAGTTGAATAAGTTGACAATCAAGAATAAATACCCTTTGCCTAGAATTGAGGACCTGTTTGATCAGCTGAAGGGATCGATAGTTTTCTCTAAGATTGATTTAAGATCTGGCTACCACCAATTGAAGATAAAACCAGCAGACATCTACAAAACAGCCTTTAGAACATGTTATGGTCACTACGAATTTTTGGTGATGCCCTTCGGACTAACCAACGCTCCCTCAGCCTTTATGGACCTGATGAACAGAGTATTCCAACCCTTCTTAGATCAGTTTGTAGTGGTGTTTATTGACGATATTTTGGTGTATTCCAAGAACAGCATTGAGCACGCAAACCACTTCAGAACAGTGCTTCAAATTTTGAAGGACCAGCAGCTGTTTGCCAAGTTTAGCAAGTGTGATTTTTGGCTGGAAAAAGGTTTATATTCTCGGGCACATTATATCCAAAGATGGATTGGAAGTAGACCCATCCAAGGTGGAAGCCGATCGTGATTGGCCGATACCAACATCAGTTACAGAGGTTAGGAGTTTTCTGGGTCTAGCTGGTTACTATAGACGCTTTATTAAGGGATATTCGAAGATATCTGTTCCCTTAACCTCGCTGACTAGAAAGTTGAGAAAATTTGAATGGACCCCCAACTGCCAATCCAGCTTTGAACAACTGAAGCAAGCGTTGATTGAGGCTCCTGTGCTAACCATGCCATCCGATCAAGGGAAGTTCGTCATCTATACAGATGCGTCGAAGTTGGGATTGGGAGCTGTTTTGATGCAAGATCATAGAGTAATTTCCTACGCCTCTCGTCAGTTGAAAAACCACGAAAAGAATTATCCCACGCACGACTTAGAGCTGGCAGCAGTTGTTTTTGCCTTAAAGATTTGGAGACATTACTTATATGGGGAGAAATGTGAAATATTCACGGATCACAAAAGCCTGAAATACTTCTTCACCCAAAAGGAATTGAATATGAGGCAGAGGAGATGGTTGGAGCTGGTAAAAGATTACGACTGCAACATCAGCTACCATCCAGGTAAAGCTAACGTAGTTGCCTAAGAAGTTTCTTGGGTTTGGCTGGATATTACAGGCATTTTATCGAGAAGTTTTCTTCGATAGCTAAGCCTCTGACTCAGTTGACTCAGAAGGATAAGAGATTTGAGTGGACTGATGAGGGACAAATTCGGGAAGGTCAGCTGAAAGATGAGCAATTACAGAAGTGGGTTAAACAAGACAAAGAAAGAGGTGGCAACCTCTATTTTTCGACATATGTCATAATTAGATTTCAAGGAAGAATTTGGGTGCCACAAGTAGATATTTTTGAGATTGGATTTAATGGAAGAAGCTCATGTAACCCCATACTCAGTGCATCCGTGAAGTACTAAGATGTATAAAGATCTTCAGAAGTTGTACTGGTGGCCGGGTATGAAAAGAGATGTCGCCAAATTTGTTTCTGAATGCTTAACGTGTCAAGTGGTGAAAGCTGAACACCAGCGACCCGCAGGAATGTTGAAGCCGTTGCCCATTGCAGATTGGAAGTGGGAATGCATTGCCATGGACTTCGTAACTGGTTTGCCTAGAACTGCTCTAGGTTATAATTCTATTTGGGTCATTGTGGATAGACTTACGAAATCTGCCCACTTCCTGTCGGTGAAGACAACCTACGATGTAAGCAGATATGCGGAGCTGTATGTGAAAGAGATTATCCGACTTCATGGTGTTCCTGTATCAATTGTATCTGATAGGGATTCCAAGTTCATGTCTGCATTTTGGAAAAGTTTGCATCGAGCCTTGGGAACCAAGTTGACATTTAGTACAGCCTTTCATCCCCAAACTGTTGGACAATGAGAAAGAGTGATCCAGATTTTTGAGGATTTACTCAGAGAATGTATTATAGATTTCTCAGAAAGTTGGGATTTGAAGCTACCTTTGGTGGAATTTGCGTACAACAACAGTTTTCAAGCTTCTATCCAAATGGCACCATACGAAGCTCTTTATGGACGCAAGTGTAGAACGCCTCTTCATTGGGATGAGATAAGAGAACGAGATGGTCTAGGACCAGATTTGGTGGAGCAAACAGTGAGTGTTGTTAGAAAAATTAAAGAGAGGATGAAAGCTGCTCAAAGCAGACAAAAGAGCTATGCGGACAATAGACGAAGAGAGCTAAGTGTTGACATTGGTGATCACGTCTTTTTAAAAGTGGCTCCAATGAAAGGGGTGATGCGCTTTGGAGAGAAAGGGAAATTGAATCCCAGATATATAGGCCCCTAAGAGATACTGGACAAAGTAGGAACATTGCCCTATCGATTAGCACTGCCGCCTCATCTATCTTCCGTGCACAATGTATTTCATATATCAGCCTTAAGAAAGTATGTCCCCCACCCATCGCACATTTTGACTGCTGAACCAGTTCATTTAACGCCAGATTTGAGCTATGAAGAGAGACCTGAGAAGATTCTTCTTAGGGAAATTAGGAAGGTGAGGAATAGAAACATTCCTATGGTTAAAGTTCAGTGGACAAATCAAACCGAACGAGATGCTACGTGGGAGACAGAAGCTGATATGCATGGTCGATACCCAGATTTGTTTGGTAAGTAAATTTAGAGGACGAAATTTTTATAAGTTGGGTAGAGTTGTAGTGCCCCAAAATCCATAGGACCACAAATTCTAATCTTTATCTATTTAGAGTCCTTTTCTAATTTCAGGATTTCAGCTTTTTCTACTTGTTGAGCGACTGATTTCTCATTTCTTAGATTTCATAAGGGCAGAGGCCAATCAGTTGTTAGTTTGTCACCCGAGCGCAGCCAAACAATTTTCAAACTTTACAAATAAAATGGTTTTGGATGGGAGAATGGTTAAATTTCAGGTTTTGTGTAGTACATTTACAAATCAAAACATTGACAGGGAATTTTAAGTAAAATTTTCTGAAGTACTCCTGGTTTGCCATGCCTAAATGAGTGTTTTTCCCCTGTTAATAATCAGACTCCCATGCCACTGTCCTTGTGAACTATAAGTTCAATTATTTGCAAGAAAATGTTCATTCTGGTATCAAAGAAATAGATAACACATTGCTGCGCTGGGGAAAACTCTCTGTTAGTGGCCTGCTGTATCTGGTGATTTCCTTCTTATCAAGGCAAGTAAATTTGATTCTTGCTACGCCATGAAAGCTTACGTGTTGTTCTCACTTTATCTCGTGATTTCGCTTAAATTCGGTTATTTATCAGCCTTTGTTCATGTTTTGGTTGATATTATAGCGTATGTTGAGCGTTCGGGGTCACAGTGAATTTCGTTTGGAACTCAAACGTATTTTTACAAAATCTATGTTGATTTTAAAACGCTGAGCATTTCAGATTTTCAACTCGCAGAGATCATGATGTTCTTTCTTTTGTTGTAATATCGAGATTTGATGATTTTGTAATCGGTAGTTGCTAGTGGAATCAGTAGAAAGGCTGGTTTAATAGGCGACTACTGGTAGCGTGATCATTGTTTCGATATTACAAGTGTTGTTGTAAAATCAGCAGATGCACTGTACACCAGCAGGTGCATTTCTTTTGTTTAACACCAGCAGGTGTATTTCTTTTGATACACCAGCAGGTGCATTCCTATCGAACTAATTCAGCAGCTGCATTCCTTCATTAGTCGGTAGTTGCTAGTGGAATCAGTAGAAAGGCTGGTTTAATAGGCGACTACTGGTAGCGTGATCATTGTTTCGATATTACAAGTGTTGTTGTAAAATCAGCAGATGCACTGTACACCAGCAGGTGCATTTCTTTTGTTAACACCAGCAGGTGTATTTCTTTTGATAACACCAGCAGGTGCATTCCTATCGAACTAATTCAGCAGCTGCATTCCTTCATTAGAATTTCAGCAGCTTGCGACCGGTTACTGTTGCTTGCGACTGGTTTGCTTGCGACTGGTTACTGTAGCTTGCGACTGATTCCTTTTCCCTCAAGTACTTCACTGCTGATTTATATCCATAGTCTAGTTTTCTTCCACCTGCTGATTTCCTTACCCAACGACTGGCTGTTCTTGAATCAACGGCTGGTCGAGTTACTGTTACTCCGTTGACCAAATTAATCGTGTTGACCACCAACATATAGAAATTTATATATATACTCATCGACTGATCTACTGTTCACACCAGCTAGATTTCTTGTCAACAGCAGAACTTATCAAACTGCTGATTTTACATGTCTCTGCTGGATGTTCAGTAAAACGATTTTCGAAAGGAGTATGAGTTTTTAAAATAAAGTGAACCCCGATGTTAAGATTTAAGTTCGTTCATTATGTGTTTTAAAGAAGAAAGTTTCAGTTTATAAATTTATGGCTTAGATAACAGACGGTTCATATGGGAAGGGTGAGCAGCAGACGAGGGGGTCAGTTGCCCCTTCATATTGGGTGCGATTTCACCACATTGAAACTGATATCAGTAGTCATTCGATCGAGTGCAATGGAACCTAAGTAGAGCTTCTGAGCCATAAGTTTAACGAAAATGATAACGCTGGAATTTGAATTCACTTCCAGAACAAAAGTTGCAGTAAATGGTGTATTATGTATTATCATCTGCATATTGTGCTTGTTACCTTCAGTTTGCTTGCTGAGCCCCTAGGCTCACTAGCTTTCATGGTGCAGGTGATTCGGCGCCGGAGCAGGCGGGAGGTGGAGTTTGAATCAGCAGTGACGTGTTATTGTTTATCGAAGGTCGGCGTTTCCGCGATGTTCATTTTGTATTTCGCTACTTTTGTTGTCTTTGATCTTAGTCCCAACTGTATTGAGATCTGTTACAACAAGGATGAATTCAGCTAGAGTTCAGTAGTTGTAATATCACGATTTCGCATTTTGTACTTTAAATTTGTAATGACAGCTGGTTCATTTTATGGGGCCAATGGTTGTACTTCGATTTTTTTTACGAGCAAGATAATACAGCTTGTTCTATTTGCTTTTCAGCCCTTATATTTCCCTTTTATTTCCTTTTCTTCGATCTCGTGACTCCCATTAGGAATGGGGCGTCACAATGTGTTTGTAGGGTATGCATTGCATTGTTGTTTATGTGCTGGTTTAACTGTTGCATTGCATACGCATTATCATTTCCATTCAGCTGTCGCAGCCATGTCCTGTTGTTATTGCTGTTCTGTTCTTACCCATATTTGAGGGCGAGCGGCAATACCGCACTCTCATCTCCCTGCTGGAATTTGTTAGCCGCCATGCGCCGATTGGTTAACTACCACAGTTCTTGGTTTGGGCAACAGCAGGTTGAGTTGTTGATGCATCTGATATTTCGGGTGTGGTGTAAAGATGAGCGGGTAATTCCCGTATGCTTGAACACACACCAGTGGCCACTAACCTTTCTTCGTAGAATTTTTTATCAGCTGTGGTGCTGTGCTTGAATTTGATGGATCTGTTTTGATAGATCCTGATTAAGTTTTGAATTACACAAAACCTATTATTGTGTTTCTAACAATGCTACGGAGTGTGCAGATATCAGCAGGAAGAAGCTTATTGCGCAAAGAAGATAAGCTGCGAAATCTGTCCAGCCGATGGTTCACAATATAAAGATTCAGCAGTTGGTCTAGTTTATCATGGAATCGGCAGCTGGATTAGCAATGGAGACGTCCAAAGTTAAGTCAGGTGTTCGAAATCATGCGGAGGCCAAGTTGAACCAGCTGGAGCATAGAAATCAGCTGGAACGATATGAACCAGCTGCAAGCGCTAGAAGAGGAAAATGAACCAGCTGGAACATTAAAAGAGAACCAGCTGGAACATCTAAATGGACCATCGATGATGATGTCATTGGTGACGACATCATGTTCAGCAGATGAAGTTAGATCAGCTGGTGAGAAAGGACCAGCTGGAACAGACGCTGAGAAGAATCGCAAGCTGGAGCTAGAACGGTAAAGATCAGCTGGAGCGCTAAGCGTAGAAGACATCAGCAGTGACGTCATCATTCAGCAGGAAGCTACAGTGGTCAACAGGAAGCTAATGTCAACCAGCAGATGATATTTGAAGTTGGCGATTGCAAAACGATGTCGCTTGAATAAGTTGGAACGACAGTGTTTTGCATTCGCGATAAGAATCAGCAGGAAGACTTTGCGATAACAATAACCAGCAATCGCAAGATATCAGCAGGGAGCTACAGTTCAACCAGTCGAGGATGCATAGCAAACGATGTCGTTTGAATAAGTTGATACGACATCGTTTGATCTAACCAGCTGGACAACCAGTCGCAAGCAGTTGTTACCACCAGCTGGACATCCAGACGCAAGCAACAGCTCATCCAGTCGAGAGCTTCAATGAACCAGCTGTTGCTATGAATCCAGTCGCAAGATTAATCCAGTCGAAGGCTACAGTGCTTTGCATATCCAGTCGACAAAGAATTCAGCAGAAGCGCAAAGCAGTAGTAGACATGAACCAGCAACGAAGCAGTTTACAATTTAAGAAGAGTCATCAAAGCTGGATGTCAACTGCTGAGCTTATTTTAAATGGAATCAACGCTCAAGATGGAAAGAATCAATGGCTGAAATAGAGTCGTGCAAATTGCCTCAATTTAAGGGAACAAGATTTGTACTATTCTGGGAAATAGTACAATTGACAGAGGAGCGTTGCACGTATTTGGAAAGACGACAATTTGGCCTTGACAAGCGTAGAAAAGATGTGAATCTACAGTCTAACGGCCATATTCAAACAGAGGCTTACACAGAAAAGAAAATCAATAGAAGACAACAACAGAGGGAAAATGAATCTGAAGTGAAGCTGTCAATTACCATTCGAGAGAGAGCTTATTTGCAGTTGACAGTGAGTTTTAATTAGCTTGTGTAGAGCATTTCCCTAGTGTGTGAGAAACAGAGAGTTGAGAGCTTCATTGTAACAATCTCACACACAGAGATTCATTCACATCCTTTGGTGAATGAATCTCAAAACGTTTCAAACAGTTACCGTCCAAGTCAATGACGTAAAACTCATGTGTATGTAGTTAGTCACACAGTTGCGGCTGGTGTGCATTTGTGGAGTCTAGGAGTTCTCACAGCTACTGGTTGTGGGATCGGGTCTGTACACGAAGTTGTAAGATCAAATCTTCTAGTGGATCCTTCCGAGGTGGAAGAAGGGGATACGTAGGACATTGAGGTCCGAACTTCCAGAAACAAATCACTGCGTATCGTACTCTGTTATTCATTCATCACTTGCATATTTATCTTAGCATACGCATACAGTTAGCACACAAGCACTTGCAAAGTCTCGAACAGATTTATGTTGTACATAAATCTGTTTGAATTGTTTTAAAATATAGGATTCAGTTCTGGTATTTTCCGCATGATTTTTAAATCATACCAGATCTGTCTCCGGTGCTCTTCTGGTGAGTTTATTTTAGATGTTCAAGAACATTGAGCTATTGCAGCTCCAAGCAGCGCTGAAAATTTTTAATCACTCATTATAAACCAGCGGCTGCTAAGTTCCTTCGAAAAACAGGGATCAACAGAATTCCTTGGCTCTTCTTCGGTTGTAGCCTTCGACTGTTGTCCCGTTCTTCATGCATAGCATCTGCATTTTATTCTTGCTATTCATTGCTGTTTTATAGTTGCTCTCCGTACTGGGGTTTGACCCCAATGTCCCTCTGTGGCTTGGTTTGTTTGTTTCCTGTGTTTTTTTTCATGTCTTCCAGGTTTTACAGCTGGTCGTGGTTTTAACCCAGTTGATGGTGCCCCAGGAGGTGGATAGAGTGTCCCAGTTATGTATATTATCTATATGCACTGGTATCACTTCGGGTGGGATGTCCCGGGTGATGCTTAGATCTATGTAGCTGGCAGTCTTTTAGTACTTGTGTTGTTTCAGCCGTTGGGCAGTTATTGTACTTGACTGTTTGTGGTGTTGTGAATTTATAAAACTGGGATTATTTTGAGTATTGTACTATTTTAAATTCTGTTATCTTTATGTCAGGCCAAAAGCAAAAATTTTACCCGTTTTTTAGTAGCTTCCGCATGTTTTTGTGTGTTTTGTCTCTGATGTGAGCACGAGGCCTGACATTTTTGGTATCAGAGCTTAAGCTGGGATAAGCTCGATTTCTTTGATCACACTCGAGTCTAGGCACAGTGTTGTGTGTTGTTGTGCTTGACTATGTGATTTATGTTTTGCATATTGTTGTGATATGTGCTATCTATGCTGTACTTGTTCTGCGTTATCTTATCCTATTTAGTGCATTCGTAGATGCTGCCTAGACGTAGGGGTTGAGGTAGGGGCAGTTTCAATAGGAGTCTGGAGGGCAGAACGAGGATCAGCGTAGTTTCCATTCTCGTGGTCGTGGTAGACGTGAAGAGGAGGAGGTTGACGACTTGACAACCCGTGTGGAGAGCATGGAGATTGTGATGGCTAGGTTCCAACGGATGAGTCCCCAGATCTTCAATGGTGACGAGTCTAGCGAGGATGCGGATTCGTGGCTTCGGCACATCACTGGTTTGTTCGATCGTGTTCAGTACGACGATGTGCTTCGGTTGAGTTTAGCGACCTTTCAATTGAGGAAGAGTGCGGAGCGTTGGTGGCGTGGCGCTTCGAGGAATCTAGAAGAGACCGGTGTGGAGATTACTTGGGATAGTTTCTGTGTTGCCTTTCGGCAGGAGTACATCTCAGAGTCGTATGTGAACGCTCGTGATCGAGAGTTCGATCATTTGGAGCAAGGTACGTTGTCTGTGTTAGAGTAGATGCCCAACTAGCCAACTTGTGGCATGTGGGTTTATAGACTCTTGTATATGACAATCTTTATATATGATATTCACATTCTTTTATATGGAGTTCTTTACTTTCATTGTATGTATGATGATTTACAATTGCGTTGAGTAAAAACCTAGAATGCACTATAGTGTATGTTAGATGTGATAGTGGGTATGACGGCTATCATGAAACACATCTAACAGTCACTGTGTATTCTGAATTAGTTCCTAGTCGATTGGGCCGTCAAAATGAGGATAAGGCCGCCCGAGCTCGAGACTAGTATCTGCGATGCGAAGTACCATGATTCATTGGTAGGGAACATTGTGATGTTCTGAGCATGCAGATAGATAGTGACCTGGTGATCTATCGAACTACCCTCGTTCTGACTTTCCAAGTGGTTACCATTTGTCGAGTGGACAAGTCCGAGGTCTTGGTTGTACTGATTAGTCCTCACGACTCGAAACGTCATTGAGACTCTACATGATAAGCGTCTCACTTTGACCCGTTTGCCGACTCACTTGGGGTCATAAGGCGTCGGGATTGGGTGAGACCCCGATGCATGTAGGAGTCGATGCATCGTTGTCGAGGATTCACCGCTCGCAGACATGCGTGGATATCCAATGCTATCTGAGGAGATAATAGTGTATAAATCTCTGGCCAGAGTACTAGAAGTGTTTTAGGTAAATGTGTTTACCTAGTTACACTTGCGATGTCACTATTCGATCTCCAAGATGTACGCATAGCTATCGGATCTGTAGCGACTCTCGATTTACCAATGATCGTTGATCTGATCGGGATATATGGATTGAAAGGACCGTACTGTACGCTAACCACGACCAACAGGTTCTTGCAGGCACTATTAGTGATACCTAGGGGATCATGGGGCGATGTTTCTAGACGCTCTTACCATGATCCGTTGGGCAAGTCCGGAATTGTGATTCCGGAGCCGCAATGGTTGTGGGCCCACGGCTAGCTGTATCCCTGAACCATTGATGGTCACACAAGTACTGGATTCGAGATTCCCGCATGGATACTGAGCTCAATGTGTTGAGCATGAGAAGAGGATTTTGGGGAGTGCGACTTCCTAAAAGTCAACAGGGGTCAAACCGGGATTTGCCGATGTTGAGGGGCAAAACGGTCATTTTGCACTGGGGTTCTGAAAAATGGTTTTTCAGATCATAGTATTCAGTTTTGGAAACTGAATCGATCCGTCCGATCTGATCGGCGATCCGAGTTACGATGAAGTCACGGTGGTGGGGTTGAACCGAATGTTCACCCGTTGGACCCGGGCCCGTTGGGCCGGTCCAAGTCATAATTAAGTCTATTTAATTAGACTTAGACTTGATTAACAACAAAAAAAAAAAAAAAACTTTCAACAAACCCTAAACCTAATAGCTAGAGTAGCCGCCCCCTCTCCTCTTCGACCTCACGCCGCGCCGCCGCTCGCCGGACTTGTTCCGGCTAGTTTTTCGAGGAGAATCCATTGGCGATAAAATCCTTCAGCCTTCTAGTTGGCTGATTGGAGGGAGATCGATTCCGATCTTGGACCTGATTGATGGATCTACCGCCACCTACCGTGAAGAGCCGGCGTTCTTGTAATTCCGGTTGGAGCCAGGCACAAGTGCCAGCAAGGTATTCCTTAAAACACCCTATTAATGTCATAGAATTGTTTTGTATTATCGTATTGATCGTCTCCCGGCACATGTTTATTTTTGTTCTTCCGCTGCCCCGCCGGGAGGCGTGATCCGGATCCCCAACAGTGGTATCAGAGCCATGGTTTTCGGATTTTATCAATACTTTATGCCTTATTGTATCTAACATCTCGTTTTTTCAGAAAAAGATCAAAAATTATGGCTGGAACCGCCGCGGCGCCGCTGCGCATGGCGGCGCCCCACCACGTGCATGAACGCGCGCGGTACATTCACGCTGGCCGCGCATGGATGGGCGCCTCCTCGCGTGAATTGTCGCGCACCGCCGTCCGCCTTGCGCACGGGTTGCGCGTTGCTGGAGTGGCCGGCCGCGCTGCTGTGCTACTCGCTGGGCGCCGCCTCTTGCAACCGTTGCGCGACGTTGGCGCTAGAAGCGCGCTGCTGGCCGCGCGCTCGCGACGATGGCCGGCATGAAGTGCGACGCTGGGCGCACGATGGGCGCTGGTTGCGCGTGTTGCCGCCGTGAGATTTTGTGGTGGCGGCGGCGCCGGCAGGCCGCCGCTCCGGCGAAGCTCCGGCGATGTCGTGACGGCTGGTCTAATTTCTTCTAGGGTTTGGTTCGGGCCTGTCCCGGGCAGCCCGTGAAGTTTTCGGGCCGGTATGCGATATCGGGCCCGGTTTTGGTCGATTTTGAAATTTTAAGTTTTTGGGCCTAGAATTGTTTTAAGCCCAATATGATACAATTAAAATTAGTAAAATGTGATTTTAATTATGAAATATAATTTTATAATGAAATATGATTTTGTTGATTAAAATTTGTTTTTATCGGCAAAATACGACTTTATTATTAAAAAACGATTTCGTAATTAGAATATGATTTTGCGATAAATAATTAGATTATTTAATTTATGCATGTTAATTAGATTATCTGCATGATTGGGGTGATCGAGAGCCGTGCCCAATTTGTTAGGTGTATGCGATATGTTTTTGTGATTCGATTTTGTAATGTGTTTTGATTATCATTTAAAGTGGGCATGTTTGTGGCCCGTTCCCACCCCTTGATAAATGTACCCCTTGTATGTTATCAAAATTTTTCAAAAATAAAATCTCTCGTTTTAAATATGATTTAAAACTTATATCAAGATAAAAGTTTATTCGATAAACTAAAGGGTATTTAAAATTGTTTAAATTAACCCTACCTTCCATCAACAATGGGTGTACGTCGATGCTACCCGTATACATGGCCCGGCTCATATTATTGAGGGGGTCATGTATGCCGGAAAGCTGTCCACGCCATTGACAATTGTTGTGAGTTCGGTTGGAACTCCCTTTAACATTGGCTCATATTATTGGGGACGTTAAGGGGACCGTCCTTCACGACTCAACATTGATGGGTCATCTTGACACGTGATAGTAAACGGCGTCATATTATTGGGCCCTTACTGGACGTGAGGTGAATACATGGAGGTTGCACCGGTTGCAATCGGAAACTACCTTTTGGGGGTCATGGATGGCTGATATTATTCGGGTCCATGGTCGTTTGATTGGGCTCCGTGTACCCACTAAAGAAACCTTTTTTCTCGATTTCATTAGAGGGTGGTGAAATCGTTAAAATAGTGGGAGGGTAATTCATAAAACTTAATGACCATGTTTTATGTCTTAGCGTTTATTTTATATATAGTTAGTGATGCATGTCTGTTTTCGTTTTCAGTATTACTGCATTTAAAATGGTTTCGATGAAAAACCCGCTCGCTGCTATACTGGATAGCAACAGGTTCACCGGTCTGAACTACCAAGACTGGCTCCGCAACCTCAATCTTGTATTGGCTTCGGAGAAGCTCCTCTATACGATAGAGAAGTGTCCTTCGGAGGAAACCCCTGCCGATATCAGCCCTGAGGAGCTGATTACGCTTAACCAATGGCGGGACGACGAGGTTAAAGCTCGATGCTATGTGATGGCATCGATGTCCAACGAAATGCAACGGCGCTTTGAGAAGACAAAGTATGCCTCTGCCATACTCTTTCATCTCAAGAAACTGTACGGAGAGAACTCTCGACATGAGAGGTTCACGGCTATCAAGGAGCTTATGACAAGCCGCATGCGCGATGGGACTTCGGTCCGCGAGCATGGGGTTCGTATGATTGGGCTCGTTGAAAAGCTGGCGGGCCTTGATATCACACTTCCACACGAGCTGTCTGTGGATGTACTTCTCCTCTCACTGACTGCTGGATTGACCCCTTTGTGGTCAACTTCAACATGAACAAGCTGGAAGCCACCCTTGAAGAGGTGGTTAACATGCTTGTAGTGTTTGAGGGGACTATAAAGAAGGACAAACCCGTCCTTCTACTGGGTTCTTCTTCCTCTGCGAAGAAGGGGCCCAGACGCAAGAGCAAGAAGCGTTCTGCTCCTGCGAAGGAGGAAAGGTCCGCCAAGAAGCCAAAGGCAAAGGCTTGTAAGCAAAACAAGAGCGAGAATGTTTGCCACCACTGCCACAAGGATGGGCATTGGAGGAGGAACTGCAAGGAGTACCTCGAGCAGTTGCGAACTGTGAAAGGTATGTTCTACATTGAAATAAATATGTCTCTAAATTCAACTTCTTGGGTACTTGATACCGGATGTGGATCTCATATCTGCAATGATTTGCAGGTGATGACAAGAAGTCGACGTCTTAGAGAGGGTGAGACCCACTTGAGGCTTGGAAATGGAGCAAGAGTTGCTGCAGTAGCTATAGGAGATGTTTATTTATTTCTGTCTTTAGATTTTAAGTTGTTGTTACGAGACGTTTTATTTGTTCCTGAATTGATTAAAAACATTATTTCTATTCCTATGCTTGATAGAGATGGATATTCTTGTATGTTTGCTAATTCGATTTGCAATATTTACAAGAATGAATGTTTAATTGGAATTGGGGAACGCGAAAACGATTTATACACCTTAAAATTAAAAGACGTTCCAACTCGCGATGTCGAAACACACACAACAACGATTAAACGGAAACACGATAACTTAAACCCAGCACAACTTTGGCACGCTAGGCTAGGTCACATTTCCATAAGTAGGATGAACAAGTTAGTTAGGAGTGACTTGTTTGATCTGTCAGACATAAACTCCCTACCGACTTGTGAATCCTGTCTGAAAGGAAAGATGACCAAGCAACCCTTCAAGGGCAAGGGTGAACGTGCCCAAGGCCTATTGGATTTGATCCATACTGATGTGTGCGGCCCATTTAATATCTCTATTCCTATGCTTGATAGAGATGGATATTCTTGTATGTTTGCTAATTCGATTTGCAATATTTACAAGAATGAATGTTTAATTGGAATTGGGGAACGCGAAAACGATTTATACACCTTAAAATTAAAAGACGTTCCAACTCGCGATGTCGAAGCACATACAACAACGATTAAACGGAAACATGATAACTTGAACCCAGCGCAACTTTGGCACGCTAGGCTAGGTCATGTTTCTCTAAGTAGGATGAACAAGTTAGTTAGGAGTGACCTGTTTGATCTGTCAGACATCAACTCCCTACCGACTTGTTAATCTTGTCTTAAAGGAAAGATGACCAAGAAACCCTTCAAGGGCAAGGGTGAGCGTGCTCAAGGCCTATTGGATTTGATCCATACTGATGTGTGCGGCCCATTTAGTATTGTTACTAAATACGGTCACACATACTTCATCACCTTTACCGATGACTACTCTAGGTATGGGTACTTGTACTTGATAAAGTACTAGTCTGAATCCTTTGAAAGGTTCAAGGAATTCAAGGCTTAAGTAGAAAATCAATTGGGCAAAAGTATTAAATCAATTCGATCTGATCGAGGTGGTGAATACTTAAGTGCAGAATTTCAAGATTATCTGAAAGAGAATGGGATTCTCGCACAGTGGACCCCTCCGGCCACACCACAACTCAATGGTGTAGCGGAGCGTCGTAATCGGACCTTGTTGGACATGGTTCGATCTATGATGAGCTTCACTGAACTTCCTACCTCGTTTTGGGGCTATGCGCTCGAAACGGCGGTAATGTTGTTGAACAATGTCCACACCAAGGCAGTGGATAAGACTCCGTATGAGATATGGATGGGCAAACCACCCAAGTACTCATTTATGAGGATTTGGGGATGTCCTGCTTACGTGAAGCAGACAGTGGGAGATAAGCTAGATACGAGATCCATCTTATGCTACTTCATTGGGTAACCAAAGAATTCCATTGGATACTACTTCTACTATCCCAGCGAAACAAAAGTGTTTGTTTCTAGGAATGGCACCTTTATGGAAAGGGAATTTCTACTTGATAGAAAGGGCAAAATAGTAGAACTCGAAGAGGTTCGAGATCCAATCGAAGTACCAGGTGAGTCTCCCACACCTCCAGAGCCAGTACCAGAAAAGGTCGCACCTAGGAGATCCGAAAGGGTCCCTAGGGCTCCTGAGAGATATGGTTTTCTCCTTGAATAAGATCAAAGTGATCAAGTTGTTGGATCTGATCCAAGAACTTTCAAGGAGGTAATTTTCGATGCTGATTCTAATTTGTGGCTTGAAGCAATGCAGTCTGAGTTTGACTCAATGCATGCTAACCAAGTTTGGACTCTCGTTAACCCTCCCGAAGGAATTAATCCCATTGGGTGCAAATGGGTATACAAGAGGAAATTTGGGCCTGATGGTAAGGTAATGACCTACAAGGCACGACTGGTCGCGAAAGGTTACACTCAAAGGCAAGGTGTTGACTATGATGAAACCTTCTCGCCAGTCGCAATGTTCAAGTCAATTAGAATATTGTTAGCCATAGCCGCATGGTACGACTATGAGATATGACAAATGGATGTGAAAACTACGTTCCTTAATGGAAACATTAAGGAAGAGATCTATATGACGCATCCTGAGGGTTTCAAATCTGTCGGAAGCGAGCATAAGGTATGCAAGCTTCAGAGATCGATCTACGGTCTCAAACAAGCATCGCGGAGTTGGAACCTGAGATTCGATGAAACAATTAAGGAATTTGGTTTCATCAAGAATCTCGAGGAGCCATGTGTTTACAAGAAGGTAGTTAAAAGTGCAGTGACGTTCCTCGTACTTTATGTTGATGACATTCTACTAATTGGGAATGATGTAGGAATGCTGCAGTCAACTAAAGTATGGTTATCTAGCAGATTTTCGATGAAGGACATGGGTGAATCATCCTATATTCTTGGAATACAGATCTATCGGGATAGATCTAAACGGATGCTCGGACTCACCCAAGCTACCTACATCGATACCATACTTAAGAGGTTCTCTATGGAAGAGTCCAAGAGAGGACACCTACCTATGTGCCACGGGGTCACTCTATCTAAGTCTATGTGTCCAAAGACTGATGAGGAGATAGAGAGTATGGCACGTGTACCGTATGCCTCGGCAATAGGTAGTATTATGTATGGCATGATCTCGACTAGACCGGATGTCGCGTATGCTCTGAGTGTCACGAGCCGCTACCTGGCCAACCTCGGCCAATTGCATTGGAAGGCTGTGAAGGATATTCTTAAGTACTTACGAAGGACTAGGAATATGTTCATGGTCTATGGGGGTGGTGAACTGAAACTGGAAGGCTACACAGATTCTAGCTTCCAGTGTGACGTGGATGATTCGAAATCAACCTCTGGATTTGTATTCATGCTAAATGGTGGTGCTGTCTCTTGGAAGAGTTCCAAGCAAGGCACCATCGCGGATTCAACCACTGAGGCTGAATACATTGCAGCATCAGCTGATGCTAAGGAGGCCGTTTTGATAAGGAATTTCGTCCAAGAGTTGGGCGTCATTCCTAATGGAGTTGGTCCAGTCCCGATGTACTGCGACAACACGGGTGCCGTTGTGCAAGCAAAGGAGCCTAGGTCTCACCAAAGATCCAAACACATACTGAGGAAATACCACATAATTCGGGATATTGTGGCTAGAGGTGACATAGCAGTTGAGAGAGTCGCCTCTGCGGACAACGTTGCTGATCCACTTACGAAGCCCTTGCCTGGACCGTTGTTTGAATAACATCGCGAAACTATGGGACTACATCTTATGAGTAGTTGGCTTTAGGGCAAGTGGGAGATTGTTAGAGTAGATGCCCAACTAGCCAACTTGTGGCATGTGGGTTTATAGACTCTTGTATATGACAATCTTTATATATGATATTCGCATTCTTTTAAATGGCGTTCTTTACTTTCATTGTATGTATGATGATTTACAATTGCGTTGAGTAAAGACCTAGAATGCACTATAGTGTATGTTAGATGTGATAGTGGGTATGACGGCTATCATGAAACACATCTAACAGTCACTGTGTATTCTGAATTAGTTCCTAGGCGATTGGGCCGTCAAAATGAGGATAAGGCCGCCCGAGCTCGAGACTAGTATCTGCGATGCGAAGTACCATGTTTCATTGGTAGGGAACATTGTGATGTTCAGAGCATGCAGATAGAAAGTGACCTGGTGATCTATCGAACTACCCTCGTTCGGACTTTCCAAGTGGTTACCATTTGTCGAGTGGACAAGTTCGAGGTCTTGGTTGTACTGATTAGTCCTCACGACTCGAAACGTCATTGAGACTCTACATGATAGGCGTCTCACTTTGACCCGTTTGCCGACTCACTTGGGGTCATAAGGCGTCGGGATTGGGTGAGATCCCGATGCATCGTTGTCGAGGATTCACCGCTCGCAGACATGTGTGGATATCCTATGCTATCTGAGGGGATAATAGTGTATAAATCTCTGGCCAGAGTACTAGAAGTGTTTTAGGTAAATGTGTTTACCTAGTTACACTCGTGATGTCACTATTCGATCTCCAAGATGTACGCATAGCTATCGGTTCTATAGCGACTCTCGATTTACCAATGGTCGTTGATCTGATCGGGATATATGGATTGAAAGGACCGTACTGTACGCTAACCACGACCAACTGGTTCTTGCAGGCACTATTAGTGATACCTAGGGGATCATGGGGCGATGTTTCTAGACGCTCTTACCATGATCCGTTGGGCAAGTCCGGAATTGTGATTCCGGAGCCGCAATGGTTGTGGGCCCACGGCTAGCTGTATCCCTGAACCATTGAGGGTCACACAAGTACTGGATTCGATATTCCCGCACGGATACTGAGCTCAATGTGTTGAGCATGAGAAGAGGATTTTGGGGAGTGCGACTTCCTAAAAGTCAACAAGGGTCAAACCGTGATTTGCCGATGTTGAGGGGCAAAACGGTCATTTTGTACTAGGGTTCTGAAAAATGGTTTTTCAGATCATAGTATTTAGTTTTGGAAACTGAATCGATCCGTCCGATCTGATCGGCGATCGGAGTTACGATGAAGTCACGGTGGTGGGGTTGAACCGAATGTTCATCCGTTGGACCCGGGCCCGTTGGGCCGGTCCAAGTCATCATTAAGTCTATTTAATTAGACTTAGACTTGATTAACAACAAAAAAAAAAAACTTGCAACAAACCCTTAACCTAATAGCTAGAGTAGCCGCCCCCTCTCCTCTTCGACCTCAAGTCGCGCCGCTGCCGCCGCCGCCGCCGCCGCTCGCCAGACTTGTTCCGGCTAGTTTTTCGAGGAGAATCCATTGGCGATAAAATACTTCAGCCTTCTAGTGCAGGCTGATTGGAGGGAGATCGATTCCGGTCGTGGACCTGATTGACGGATCTACCGCCACCTACCGTGAAGAGCCGGCGTTCTTGTAATTCCGGTTGGAGCCAGGCACAAGTGCCAGCAAGGTATTCCTTAAAACACTCTATTAATGTCATAGAATTGTTTTGTATTATCGTATTTATCATCTCCCGGCACATGTTTATTTTTGTTTTTCCGCTGCTGTCAGGCCCCGTGCTAATTACTAACAATTAACACATAAAAAAAAAACGCATAAACACGGAAGCTTAAAATCAGGGCTTAAAAATTTTTCGAAATACAATGGGCCTGAACTTCAAGTCATAGATTCAAAATATTCAATACTCAAATATGAGTTTACTAAAACTCAAATGCAACAAGTAACTACAAAATATCAAATCAAATATAGATCGCCCAATACATGATAACACGGGGCATCCCCCGGCTCAATACATATCATATATATAAACAGGGACGAGGGGAGGCATCCCCCGGCTCAATACATATCATATATATAAACAGGGACTCAGGGACGAGGGGATCGACCAGCTGAACTTCCACTCTGCCCAGCTTGGTTACCTGAAGCTCCTGCAAATGGGCAATGCAGACCCAAACAAGACAAAAGGAGGAAACAAGTACGAGGTCAAGCCTCAGTACGAAGAGCTATCTAAGCAGATAAACATGAAACATGCTATAAATCAATGCTATGAATGCATGAGGCTGTCAAAGGAAATCAGTCAGCTAGGCCGGCGCAACAACCGGCAAATAATATCATGTCGCCTCTATACCACGGTCTATCAACCGGGAAATCATCGGTCCGTGATCATCGGGGCCCGTCAGCCCATCACAGCTCGGCGGTAGACACTCGTATCCGGTATTCACCGCTCCGACGATAGCGTTGGACTTTTCGGGCACGACCCAACAGTCGGCCAGTCACAACGTGGCACCCAATCAGGTTATCAAATCAAATCTGTAAATCAGGCTCAAGATGTATGCATGAATACCATTCAATATCCATGCTAGATGCATACAATTTATAATACGTGAAGCAAAACATAACTCAATCAATTCCATCATCTAAATTCACGTAAGCCACACAATAGCAGTTCACAACATCGAACAAATAGACATGTTCACGCTCAAGCTGCTAAGGGCTGCTCAAATCGTACCTTTCTTCTTCAATTTACCTAACATAACTCAAAAAGGCACGGCCAGTAACAACTCAAGCTTACTGCCCTTGAAGCTTCCACGGCAAAATCCACTCAAAATTCCAAGAAGCTGAAATCTGCCAAAGATACCTAATATCTTAGCTCAAATCTGCTACAAACATACGTTAAACCTACGGTCAGAGCTAGCCTCAAGCTCTAAGCATCCACGCAGGTACTGACCACAAGAAAACAACGCTCAATCAACAAGAAAGCTCACCCAAAAGTTGGAAACGCACGGCGCAACTTACTGCTCAACTCAGCAGCTTCGCGTTCTCGTCTCAGCTCAAAACAGCCTCCAATATTGGTAGGAAAAGATATGTCTTTTCAAGAGGTTTCCAACGCTACCAAGAACTCGAAAAACGGAGGTCTGAATCAACGGGAAATGGCGATATAAAGTGACGGTGAACAGTAGCTATTTCGAGGGTTTCGAGTTTGAGGATAAGAAATATCAGGTCTGGAATGCTCTAAGTGTAACTCAACACTTATCTTTATATCCTCTACTCAAAAGCTCCCCAATAATTCAATCACCGACAGAAATAGATATCTACAACTTAAAATATCGCAGGACAGATCTCTCGCGCAAAGCTAAGGAAAACAGACCTCACGCTCCCCGCCAAATCTCGCGCAAGCCTCAAAACAGATCCCTCAATTAACACTAAGGATCAAAACGACGACGTACAGGAACCAGCTTTCAGCGCTTCAACAAAACTCGCGCAAAACAGATTTCAGCGTTCAATTCAACGCATAAAGCTAAACGACATCGTTTCACCAAAACAGATCCCAGCGTTCGCGCGCAACTCCAAAACGACGACTTATAGGCACCGCAAAACAGATCTCTCGCTAAGAGCAACAGATCTCATGCCCGCGCAACTCTCCAATGAACGCTATCACGTTCCTGCATGAGATTTTATTACGTCACTCATGAGACCTGCTTACGTCATCGAATCCGAAATTACTAAACAAAAGCGCTGCTCTCAACACAGTCCAGATCTCACCAAACGATAGCATTCAGGGACCAGATCTCTAATAAAAATTCGATCCATTCCACATCAATTATTCGACCAGATTTCACCCGAAAAACACAAACTAAAATCTGGAAAATTCAACTAGAGATCTGAATCAGATTTCATCAAAATTCGAAATTCCATAAATCTAAATTCTTAATTCTCGTGACTAATCTAACTCAAAATCCGATTAATCACTAATTAGAAATCTGATTCCTCACAGCTGCCCCACCGGGAGGCGTGATCCGGATCCCCAACAGTCTGTGCAAGAGTATGCTCGGTTGTTTTCTTCTCTTTTGGCGTATGTCCCGCATGTTGATGGCCAGGAGAGGGCCAAGAGGACTAAGTTTATTGAGGGTTTGAACGAAGAATTGTATTCGATGGTACTGACGAGCAAACCGAAGAGTTATGCTGAAGCAGTGGACAATGCGATTGACATCGAGGAAGGTCTGCGGAGCCGGAGGTCGCATGCTAGACCTCAGGGTGCTCAGGGTGGTCGTCCCGCTGTTCAGGGAGCACAGTCTTCTCAGTCTTCGCATTAAGCTCATCAACCCCAGCAGCAGCAGCAGCAGTTGGCTCAGCAGTATTGCCGTCAGAGGTTTCGACCTCGTGGCCATCAGTTTAAGAAGAATTCTGGTTTTGGTTCTTCTTGTTCTGGTAGCTCTAGTAGCAGTGGTTCTAGGGCAAAGTTTTGTGGCTTCTGTGGAGGCAAGCATCCGTCGACTCAATGCGTTGGTGTACAGGGCTCTTGTAATATCTGTGGTCAGTATGGACATTTCGCGAGAGTGTGTCCGTCGGTCGGATCGCAGCAAGCCGCAGCCCCACCTCAGGATCGAGGAGGATCATCTAGGGGTCGTTCCCCTCAGTTTCTGCAGCCTATGGTTGGAGAGACGCAGTTTAGGCCGTTCCAGTTTCCTGGTCCGTCGCGTTTCGGACAGTCGTCTCAGCAGAATTTCTCTATACCCCAACATGCTCAAGCGAACGCTATTACTAGGGAGCAAGCGGAGGAGATGCCGAGCAGGGTGATTTCAGGTACATGCTTTGTCTTTGATTTTCCTGCACGAGTGTTGTTTGACACTGGCGCATCGCATTCGTTTATTTCTGATGCATTTGTGCTCGAGCATGGTATGCATACCACTTCTTTGCGCGATATTGTGTCTGTTTCTGCTCCTGGCGGTGCAAGCTTGTACTCCCAAGAGGTTTTGCTGAATTGAGTTCTGAGTTTTGGTGAGCATGTGCTAGTGGAGAATTTGATTCGTTTGTTGTTTTGGGATTTTGACTGCATAGTGAGAATGGACGTGTTGTCCAGCTATAGGGCTTCCGTGGATTGTTTCC
Organism: Dorcoceras hygrometricum; assembly: GCA_001598015.1. NCBI lineage: Eukaryota > Viridiplantae > Streptophyta > Magnoliopsida > Lamiales > Gesneriaceae > Dorcoceras > Dorcoceras hygrometricum. Next base: position 754,532 of record KV007730.1, read on the forward strand.
ATGGGATCGTGCTTTTTAGGCCTCAGTCCAGTGAGAAATGGAATTTCTACGTTGCTGATTCATAGTCGAAGATTCCGCTAGTCTCTGCGATGGAGATGTTCATCTTATTGTCGGCGGAGAACGCTGGTTTAATGATTTACGCTTTGGATGCATCTTCTTATTCGCATGTGCAGCTCAGAGACGTTCCAGTGGTGAGTCATTTTCCGGATGTGTTTCCGGAGGAGATTCCTGGTTTTCCTCCGAAGAGGGAGATTGACTTTAGCATTGAGTTGGTGCCTGGAACAGCTCCGATTTCGCGTGCACCATATCGTTTAGCGCCTGCTGAGTTGAGAGAGCTCAAGGTGCAACTGGATGACTTGTTGGAGAAAGGTTTTATCAAACCTAGCATGTCTCCGTGGGGAGCGCCTATCTTATTTGTCAAGAAGAAGGATGGCACAATGAGAATGTGCATTGACTTTCGTCAGCTGAACAAAGTTACTGTTAAGAATAAGTACCCGTTGCCGAAGATCTACGACTTGTTTGACCAGTTTCAAGGCTCTGTTGTATATTCGAAGATCTATCTACGTTCAGGGTACCATCAGTTGAGAGTTAGAGATCAGGATGTCGCGAAGACTGCTTCTCGTACTAGGTACGAGCACTTTGAGTTTCTGGTGATGCCTTTCGGATTGACCAATGCTCCTGCAGTCTTCATGGATTTGATGAACCGAGTCTTCCGAGAGTTTATAGATCAGTTTGTGATCGTGTTCATCGACGACATCTTGGTATATTCGAAGACTCCTTTGGAGCATAAGGAGCATTTGAGAGTTGTCCTTCAGACATTGAGAGACTCGCAGCTGTATGCCAAGTTTTCTAAGTGCGAGTTCTGGCTTGATCGCGTCGTGTTTCTGGGTCATGTGATTTCGGCGGATGGAATTTCTGTGGATCCCAGTAAGGTTGATGCTGTTTTTGAACTGGTAGCGACCTAGGAATGTGCCTGAGGTTCGTAGTTTCTTGGGTCTGGCTGGCTATTACCGTCGTTTTATAGAGCGCTTCTCTAGTATAGCTAGGCTGATTACTCAGTTGACTCAGAAAGACAAGCGATTCGTTTGGACTGAGCAATGCGAGAATGCTTTTCAATTGCTCAAGGAGAAGTTGACTACTTCACCTGTGTTGGCTTTGCCGTCTGGTTCAGGTGGCTTCGTTGTTTGTTCTGATGCTTCGCTCAAAGGATTGGGCTGTGTGTTTGTTGGATCTGTTTTGACAGATCCTAATTAAGTTTTGAATTACACAAAACCTATTGTTGTTATTCTAACAATTCTATTCTAAGTGCGCAGATTTCAGGTCGAAGAATATGTCCAGCAGATGTTTCACATGAATGTTCAGCAGTTGGTTTGATGATTCATGGAATCGGCAGTTGAATTAGCGATGGAGACGTCCAGAGTTGATTCAGTTGTTCGTAATCAGGCGTAGGCCAAAGTTGAACCAGCTGGAGCATAATAAGCTTGCAGATGATGAAGATCAGCTGCAAGCGCTAAAGAGCAAAGTGAACCAGCTGGTACATGAGTTGTGAAGTCTGCTGAAGATTTAGATCCAGATGATGAAGATCAGCTGAAGGCGCAAGAGAGGAAGCATTTATAAGTACTGTTAATGAATCTATTAACAGTCGCCTTTCAAGAAGCTGGATGTTTAGCGAGATGATGAAGATCAGCTGGATCGAAGTGAAGAAGCGAGATGATGAAGATCAACTGGATCGAAGTGAAGAAGCGAGATGATGAAGATCAGCTGGAGCGCTAAGTTTGGATGACATCAGCAGTGACGTCATCATTCAGCAGGAGCTACAGTTGAAGATTCAGCAGATGAAAAGAAGCGCTAGTTTTGGAGTGAGCTGTGATGACATCACCCTTGATGTCATCACAATCAGCAGATGAAGAGAAGCGCAAGCTGAAGCGACGTCGTGTTGAGATTCAGCAGATGAAGCGAAGCGCGAGAGAGGATGCGACGTCGTGTTGGTATTCAGCAGATGGATTATTGGTGATGACGTCATTGGTGACGTCATCCAGTCGCAAGAATCAGCAGGTAGCTTGCATTCCAGACGCAAGAGGAAGCGACGTCGTAGAGGAGATCCAGTCGCAAGCTACAGTGCAATCAGCAGATGCTATTGGAGTTAGCAATAGCAAAACGATGTCGTTTACATAAGTTGATACGACAGCGTTTTGCTCTTGCGCTAATATTTCAGCAGGAAGATGTTGCGATGGAAACAATCAGCAGGTGCGAAGATTCAGCAGGTAGCAACAGTACTTCCAGTCGAGAGCTTATTTGTATCAGCTGTTGCTACGCTTCCAGTCGTTGTGAAATCCAGTCGCTAGAAGAGAAGAAGCAAAGTGCAGCAGTCGTTGTATCAAATCAGCAGCGAAGCAGTTGACAACTTACTCAAAGATGTTTGTCAACTGCTGAGCTCAATTCAAAATGAAGAAAGCGACAGAAGCCTGCAAAAGAAAAGGACGCAAGTACTTTTACTTTTCAGAGGAGCGTTGCACAATTATGGAAAGAAGACAAGATAGCCTTCTGAAGCGCTGAACAAAGTTTTGGAAGCTTTCCAACGGGAAGATATTTACAGAGGCTATATATTGGAGGCGACGCCCTTTGAAGAAGTGTCTGTCGATAGAGTGAACGAGACGCTTTGCGTTCGTTCAGTTGGTGCTACTACAATATTATGGGAAATATTCATTGATTACACAGTGCACCAACAGAGGGAAAATAATCTGAAGTGAAGCTGTCAACTAATCATTCGAGAGAGAGTTTCATTGCAGTTGACAGTGTAGCTAGAATTAGCTTGTTAGAGCATTTCCCTCGTGTGTGAGAAAAACAGAGAGTTGAGCGTTCATTGTATCAATCTCACACACCCGGATTCATTAACAACTGTTTGTGAATGAATCTCGAAATATGTTCACAGATCTCGTCCAAGCATGAAGACGTTAAACTCTTGTGTATGTAGTTAGTCACACAGTTGCGGCTGATGTGCAGTTATGAAGTAGTGGATCCTTCCGAGGTGGAAGAAGGGGAGATGTAGGATGTTGATATCCGAACTTCCATAAAAAAATTGCTGTGTATCGTGTTCTGTTATTTATTCAGCAGTCTATTTACTTAGCACGCATTGCACGTTGCATATCAGCACTTGTTATGTTCTTAGCATTCGCATTAACAGTTCAGCACTTAGCATATCATTTCAGCAGCACACACAAGCACGAGTCTTGAACAGATTTATGTTTGTACATAAATCTGTTTGAGTTGTTTTAAAATATAGGATTCAGTTCTGGTATTTTCCACATGATTTTTAAATCATACCAGATCTGTCTCCGGTGCTCTGGTAATTGTAAATGTTCAAGAACAACGAGCTATTGCAGCTCAAGTTAGTATCAGCAGCGCAAAATTGCTTTGAATGGTTTTTAACAAAAAGCGCGTCTGCTGATCTTTCTTCTTGATCCTAATTTCGGACCAACCGTGTTGATGCAGCATGGTCGAGTCATTGCCTATGCTTCGCGGCAGCTGAAACCGCATGAGACTCGATACCCAGTTCATGATTTGGAGCAAGTAGCTGTGGTCTTTGCGTTGAAGATTTGGCGCTACTATCTGTATGGCGAGCGTTCGTGGTGTACTCGGACCACAAGAGTTTGCAGTATCTGTTTTCACAGCCTAACATGAATATGAGACAGCGTAGATGGATGGAGCTGCTGAAGGATTTTGATTGCGAGATCAAATACCAGCCTGGGAAAGCGAACGTAGTTGCTGATGCGTTGAGCAGGAAGGCTCCAGAAAAGATGCTTGTGTCGCTGTATATTTCTAAGGACTGTGAGAATCTTAGAACTACAGGTTGGAGATTTTACCCGGCTGAGGATTTTGTTGTGGTTTCTTCTTTCCAAGTTGAGCCACAGATCATTTAGAGCATTAGATCCGCTCAAAGGACAGATCCTTCCATCCACGAGTTGAAGTTGAAGGTCAGGGCTGGTCAGCTCGAGGACTACTCTGTTTTGTCCGATGGTTGTTTGCGTTTTTGTGGTTGATTGGTTGTGCCCAATCTGATAGATCTTCGGGAGGAGATCCTTAGAGAAGCGCATTGCAGTAGACACGGTGTTCATCCTGGTGCACGGAAGATGTACCATGTGTTGAAGCCGCACTTCTGGTGGGCTGGTTTGAAGAGTGACTTTGCTAGTTTTGTTGCTCGTTTCTTGAACTGTCAACAAGTTAAGGCTGAAAGGATGAGACCTGGTGGTCTGTTTGTTGCAGAATTTGGAAGTGCCCCAATGGAACTGGGAGCACATAGCGATGGATTTTGTGACGCATTTGCCTTGTTCCAGTATAGGTTGTGATGCGATTTGGGTTGTAATCGACAGATTGTCGAAGTCTGCACATTTTATTCCCTATGGTATGAAGTTCTCTTTGAAGAAAATGGCGAAAATGTACGTAGATTTTTTGGTTAGATTGCACGGTGTGCCTGTTTCGATCGTTTCAGACCGAGATCCAAGGTTTACTTCCAGGTTTTGGAAGAGTTTACAAGCAGCTTTGGGTACCAGATTGGACATGAGTACAGAGTATCACCCCAGACAGATGGTCAATCTGAGAGAACTATCCAGACGTTAGAGGATTTTTTGAGAGCGGTTGTGATGGATTTTGGTGGTAGCTGGCAAGACGCGTTGTCTTTAGTTGAGTTTTCTTACAATAACAGCTATCAAGTGACGATTGGTATGGCGCCGTTCGAGGCTTTTTATGGTAGGAAGTGTAGATCGTCGGTATGTTGGGAAGAAGTGGGGGAGAAGCAGCTGTCTGCCCCAGATTTGTGCAGCAGATGAAGGATCAGGTGGATCTGATTCGACAGCGAATGAAAGCTGCCCAGGATCACCAAGCCAGTTATGCGAATAAGAGCGTCGACCTCTAGAGTTTCAGGTTGGTGATCTCGTTTTCCTTAAAGTTTCTCCGTTTCGCAGTGTTATGCGCTTTGGAAAGAAGGGAAAGTTAGCCCCTCGTTATGTTGGACCGTATGAAATAGTTGAGAGGATTGGCCCTTTGGCGTATCGGCTGTTGTTGCCACCAGAATTGTCTTCTCTACATGATATCTTTCATGTTTCCATTTTGAGGAAGTACGAGCCATATCCGTCTCATGTACTAATAACTGACGAGGTTGAGCTATATCAGACATTGAGTTATGTTGAGTATCCCTTGCGAATTCTAGATAGAAAAGAGAAACATTTGAGGAATAAAACCATTCCTTTGGTAATGGTGCAATAGAGCAAACATGGTAGGAAAGAAGCTACCTGGGAGCTGGAAGAGAAGATGCAAAGTGAGTGGCCGCATCTGTTTGCATGAGTGTTGCATCAGATTTCAGTAGTTGTTTGCTCAGTTATCTTGAACTCTTGGGTTCAGTTGACTTATTCCTGGACTTGTCGATTTCGAGGACGAAATCGTGTTTTAGTGGGGGAGAGATGTGAGACCTGTGTTTTCGCAATCAGGTGTTGGTCGGGTTTGGACCAGCTGTTGGTCGATGTGCATGGCGTAGCCATCGAATTTGCCTATGTGTTAAAATCAGAAGTAGTAGTAGGAATTATCCGTTGAGTGATCGCGTCAGCTTTTGGTATTTCACTCGTTGCGTTTTGGTAGGAAGCAGCAGCAGTACTTCGTTTGATTTCAGTCGTTGGTGTATTAGCGCATATCTAGCTGTTGCGAGAGACCAGCTGTTGCGAGTGATCAGCTGTTGGTATTTTAGTTGTGATGATCAGCAGTTGTTGGTTTTATAAGACATCAGCTGTTGAGAGATTTGGTGCGTTGTTTTATTCAACTGCTGGTTTTTTGATCAGTTGTTGGTAGAGAGGTGACGTATCCCTGTGCGACGTCGTTTGGTTAAGTTGGTGCGACTCCGTTTAGCCTTAGCGTTGTTTGAAAGATCAGCTGTTGGTTAGCGATCAGCAGTGACTAGCGGGTGACGTCGTTTTGTTTAGTTGTTCGCTGTTTAGCGATAGGAAAAAGCTGATGCGAGATTTAACTGCTGGTTGATATAACAGCGATGGCGACTATTTTGTCGGTGGAATCTGTTCCTGATTCTGTCAGCTGTTGAGAAGTGTTTTTCTTAGGGACTTAGCTGTTGTTCTCTATTATTTGTTTCCCCGACACTTAGAAATATTTCCTTCGTTTCCAAATATTGTCGCGATACCCTAGTTACTGTTCACCGTAACCCTATCCGTCCTAATTTCCGGTGGTAGACAACTCCGACGAGAGTGAGAGTGGTAGCATTGGACTCCTCTCGCTAAGGCGCTTTGTTCTATACTTCTTTAGAAGATTTTGGAGGAGTTGGAAGAGGATAGCAGGATCGCTAGACATCTCCCTTGTGTAGTTTGTTAGCATAAGCGTCCCTGTCGTTCCGGTAGTTCATTGGGGTAAGTGAGAATTCTACCTTGAAGCGTTGTTAGAGCTTTTCGTTAAGTTAGGAAGGTAGATAAGCGCTGGTGGAGTTGTAGCTCCCAGCTACTGTTGTTTTGTGTTTCGGCTTTTGAGCAGTAGCTTGTGTTGATTTAGCACGTGACAGATCTGTGTTTCTCGGACTTCATTGTAGCAGCTGTGTGTGTGGTAATTGTAGCTCAGAAGCTGGAGAGGTACGGATGTTGAGCTTGTATTACGGCTTTAATTGGCATGGATATTATGTGTTTGCTGTGTATGCATTGCATTGTTGTTTATGTGCTGTTTTAACTGTTGCATTTCATATGCATTATCATTTCCATTCAGCTGTTGTAGCCATGTCCTGTTGTTATTGCTGTTCTGTTCTTACCAGATTTGAGGCCGAGCGCCAATACCGCACTCTCATCTCCCTGCTGGTATTTGTTAGCCACCATGCGCCGAATGGTTAACTACCACAGTTTATGGTTTGGGCAACAGCAGGTTTAGTTGTTAATGCATCTGGTATTTCGGGTGTGGTGTAAAGATGAGCGGGTAATTCCCGTTACACAGGTGGCCACTAACCTTTCTTTGTAGAATTTGTTATCACCTGTGGTTCTGTGCTTGAATTCCTTGGCTCTTCTTCGGTTGTATCCTTCGGCTGTTGTCTCGTTCTTCATGCATAGCATCTGCATTTTATTATTGATATTCATTGCTGTTTTATAGTTTTTCTCCGTACTGGGGTTTGACCCCAATGTCCCTCTGGGACTTGGTTTGTTTGTTGCATGTGTTTGTTTTCAGGTATTCCAGTTTTTACAGCTGTTTGTGGTTTTAACCCAGCTGGTGGTGCCCAGGAGGTGGATAGAGTGTCACAGTTATGTATATTATCTATATGCACTGGTATCACTTCGGGTGGGATGTCCCGGGTGATGATTAGATCTATATAGCTGACAGTATTTTAGTACTAGTGTTGTATTCATCTGTTGGGCAGTTATTGTACTTGACTGTTTGTGGTGTTGTGAATTTATAAAACTCGGATTATTTTGAGTATTGCACTATTTTAAATTCTGTTATCTTTCTGTCAGGCCAAAAGCAAAAATTTTACCCGCTTTTTAGTAGCTTCCGCATGTTTTTGTGTGTTTTATCTCTGATGTGAGCACGAGGCCTGACACTGACTTGTTAGACTTGCTCTGAGCTGATCTGCATCGTACTGAGCTAAATAGCTACTCTGTAAATTATTAGACATGCTCTGAGCTGATATGCGTCATTCTAATCTGATCTGCACGCTGATCGACATGATCTAGGCTGGTATGTGATGTCCTAAGCTGTTCTGTTCAGCTCTTCATCACACTGCTTTAATCTGTTCGAGTTCATGTATTTTTTATCACCAAATCATAAATTTTATTCTTAAAAGTTTTCCCATTTTTTGTGATGACAAAACTTAGCAGCTATATTGAGAACAAAATTTCTCTTTTTATAAATCATTGGAATTTTCTAAGTACAAGAACCGATATCTAACCTCAAAATCATTTCTCAGAACTATATGCATTTGCAGCTGTTGCTACCTTCCCATTTTTCTGCTACTGCTGCTACCTTCACCCTTTTTGACATCACCAACCCTTTTAATATGAGCAACTAGTTCTGCGAGCTGAGAGCTGAGGGAGGCGAGGCTTGAGTTAACTTCAGACAATGATATTCGTGCCTCATCAATTTGCAACAGCCTTTTCGATGTAATCTCTGACGAAAGTTCAGCTTGTTCTCTTTCACGGCTCTTTATCAAGTCCAGGTACTGTCTCTGTTGTGTACATATCAGCGAAAGATGTGAATTTCGTGTATCTTCAACACTAAGCTCGAGATATGACATTCTCTGATTGAATGTGGACATAAAAGAATTTAACAGCTCTTGAGATTTCAGCTTCTAGATACTAAGATTGTCAACTAAGTCTCTAAGCTGAGTAGTTGTTGGTTACGTACCGAAGCTGTGCGAAAGTCTTCCTCGAAAAACCAACAAAAGCGTTCAACACGATGATCGTGCTGAAAAGCTTTAAACACTGTCAGGAATACCACTGAAATCTGTACCGAGGGATGAACAACCAAATCCGTACACTAATTCCCCATCGCTCTTCCCCATTGTCGTCCTTCTGTTCTTCACTATTGGATAATTAACATCTGCAGTTCTGGGCGCATATCCTCCAAATGTATAGCCTCGGTTGCTTCGGCCCTCTCTGCATCCCCAAATTTCTGCGGCTCCATTTGGACACATTTTATAAAAATATTTTTGTTAAAGTTTTTTTAAAAATTTTTTTGCAAATTGTTTTGAAAATTTTTTTAAAGGTAAGTATGTGTTTGGTCAACTATTTTATAAAAATATTTTTAGATTAAAAAATATTTTGATAATTATTTTAAAAATGATTTATAATTAAAAAATAGTTTTAAAATAGCATTTGAATGATTAAGCTAACAAAAACAAAATTAATTGACCATTCGCATAAAATTTACCTATATTTTGTATTCTAAAAACATTATAAAACATCTTTCACTTATTATTCAAAAAAGTGTATTTCAAAACTAGTTTTTTAAAAATATTTTTCAAAAATATTTTATAAAATCTTGTCCAAACACATATTTTAAGTTTTTTTAACTTTAAAAACACTAAAAACATTTTTATAAAACGTGTCCAAACAGTGTCTGCATCTCCACAACAAACTCCACTGGAGAAGATATCTGCAAAGAGAATATAAAAGCGAGAAATTTTCAAAGTATCGAAAGGTTAGAGACGATAGAGTGTAAAGAGAAGTTGAAATGGTGAGAGAAAATGTAGGTTTCGTGTGATTTGCTCTCTGAAATAGCACGTGTCGAGCATCTATATGTGGGTTTTGAATTTAAAACGACACTTGTTAAATTTTTAGATAAGACAAGAAAAGAAAAGAAAAAGATTTTTTGTTCAAAGAAAATAAATCGCAACCATTGATTTAATATATCAGCTGGGGTAATATCATAACAGCTCTGGGATAAGCATTAGCTATATATGTGCGTAATCTGAGTGGTTCAGCTCACGCACATTCAATGACTTATAGCTTATTATATTTGATCTGAAGGTTCCCCCTAAGTTGAGGTTCTCCCCTAAGCTGAGGTTCCCTAAGCTGAAGGGTCCACTAAGTTGAAGGTCCCCCTAATCTTAGCAGCTCCTCGACACCTGCAATCAACTGAATAGGACAGTTCTAAGAGACAAAGAATGTTTCCAAAATAATAAAACTTAGCGTCAGGCAGTGGTTTGGTGAATATATCAGTAACTTGCTGTTCTGTTGAAGCATATGCCAGCCTGACATCCTTCTTGAGCACGTGATATCTTATGAAATGGTGTCTTATGTAGATTTTCTTGGTTTGTGAAGCCAACACAAGATTTTGCATGATGACAATAGAAATTTTGTTGACGCAGAAGATTGGAGCTTCAGAGGCATCAATGCCAAAGTCCCTGAGCTAATATTGTATCCAGAGAATCCGAGCACAGCAACTCCCAACTGCTAAGTCCTCTGCTTCATCTGTGAATGTAGCGATTGAAGTATTCTTATTACTGAACCATGAGATCAGATGATCTCATAGGAATTGACATGTACCACTTGTGCTACGCCTGTCAATGCGACATCCTGTGTAATCTGCATCACTGTACCTGATCAATTGAAAGCTGGAGTCTTTGGGATACCAAAGACCCACGTTAGGAGTAACTTTAAGATATTTTAAAATTCGTTTGACAACTATGTAATGAGATTGTTTGGGATCTAATTGAAATCTAGCACACATAAAGACAACAAACATGATGTCTAGTTTTCTAGCAGTAAGGTAAAGCAAGGAGCCTGTTATACCACGTTACAGTCATACCTCAACGACAGTACCAACTTCGTCCTTGTATAGCTTTATTGAAGAACACATCGGGGTAGCTGCTGAAGAGCATTTGTGCATCCCCACTTCTTCAGAAGTTCCTTCGTATATTTCGCTTGATTGATGAATATGCCATCTTCAAGCTGTTTGACTTGTAGTCCTAGGAAAAATGTTAGCTCCACCATCATGTTCATTTCAAACTTATCCTGCATTATTTTGGAGAACGTTTCACACATTTTAGGATTAGTCGAACCAAATATGATATCGTCAACATAAATTTGGACCAATAAGACATGATTATTTTAACCAAATTTAAATAGAGTCTTATCTATGGATCCAATGACAAAATCAAGATCAATTAAAATTTTGGACAGGGTATCATACCAAGTTCTGGTGCTTGTTTCAGATCATACAGAGCTTTGTCCAGTTTATATACGTACTCTGGTCTGGTATGATCCAAGAAGACAGGAGGTTGTGCAACATACACTTTCTCGTTTAAGATGCCGTTTAAGAATGCACTTTTAACATCCATTTGATAGACTTTAAAATTTTAAAAGTAGCTTGTGCAAGAAACATGCGAATTGTTTTAATCTGGCTATTGTCGAAAATGTCTCATCAAAATCTATTCCTTCTTCCTGCCGATAGCCTTGTAACACTAATCTAGCCTTATTTCATACTAATACCATTTTAATTTTTGTTTCTAAAGACGCATTTAATTCATATTACATTCAGATTGGTTGGTCTAGGAACTAAGTGCCATACTTCGCTACATTCAAATTGACTAAGTTCTTCCTGCATAGCTTTTATCCATCTTGGGTCAGCTAAGTCATTATTTATGTTCTTAGGATCTATATGATAGATGAATGCAGAGTTAAAATATTTGTTTATCATCTGGCCTCGTGTCCTAAGAGGTAAAATAGGGGTACCGATGACCAGTTTCAGGTGAATGATTGTATTCCACCAAAAACCAGGTCTGTAAGAGGTTGCTGCATCATCACGTAGAGTACTTCCTTCGTCCTCATCATCCAGGTTAATAATTGATTTGTTTGGGATATCAACTTGCGTGCGATCTTCATCAACTTGCGTGTGATCTACAACAGCTTGCGCGCAATCTGCCTCAGCTTGAACGCGATCTGCATCAGCTTGGATGACTTCTGCTGGTCTTCAAACCTGTAACTCATCATCGCTTGATTTCAAGAAGATTAGTAGATTCTAATCGATTGCTAATATCATTGAGGGAAGCTATAGAATTCAAGGGAAACTAAACTAATTAAATTTAACATGTGTTGATTCTTCAACTGTCAGCGTTCTATTGTTAAAGACACGATAAGCTTTGCTGACAGCTGAATAACAAAGAAAAATGCCAATGTCAGATCGTGCATCAAAAGCAGTTAAATGCATTTTACCATTTTTATGAATGTAACATCGAAACCAAAAACTTTAAAATATACAATATTGTTAGAGTAGATGCCCAACTAGCCAACTTGTGGTGTGTGGGTTTTATTGACTCTTTGTATAACAATCTTTATTTATAAAATTCGTATTGTTATATGGCATACTTTATTTTCATTATGTTATAATGTTAACAATTGTGTTGGATAATGACCTAGAATGCACCATGGTGTATGTTAGATGTGATAGTGGATATGATGGCTATCATTAAATACATCTAATAGTCACTGTGTATTCTGAACACGTTCCTAGTCGATTGGACTGTCAAAATGAGGATAAGGCCGCCCGAGCTTGAGACTAGCATCTGCGATGTGAATTACCATGTTTCATTGGTAGGGAACATTGTGATGTTCTGAGTATGCAGATGGATAGTGACCTGGTGATCTATCGAACTACCCTCGTTCGGACTTTCAAAGTGGTTACCATTTGTCGAGTGGAAAATTCCGAGGTCTTGGTTGTACAGATTAGCCCTCACTACTAGAAATATCATTGAGACTCTACATGATATGTGCCTCACTTTGACCCGTGTACCGACTCGGTTGGGGTCATTAGGTGGCGGGATTGGGTGAGGTCCCGATGCATGTAGGAGTAGATGCTTCGTTGTCGAGGATTCATCGCTCGGCTTTATGCGTGGATATCCTATGCTATCTGAGGAGATAATAGTGTGATAAATCTCTGGCCAGAGTACTAGATGTGTTTTAGGTAAATGGGTTTGCCTAGTAACACACGCGATGTCACTATTTGATCTCCGAGATGTATGCATGGTTATTGGATCTCTAGCGACTCTCGATTTACCAATGGTCGTTGATCTGATCGGGATATATGTGTTGAAAGGACCGTAATGTACGCTAACCATGACCAACTGGTTCTTGCAGGCACTATCAGTGATACCTAGAAGATCATGGGGTGATGTTTCTAGGCGCTTTACCATGATCCGATGGGTCAGTCCGAAATTGTGATTTCGGAGTCACAATGGTTGTGGGCCCACGGCTAGATGTATCCCTTAACCATTGAGGGTCACACAAGTATTGGTTTCACGATTCCCCCATGGAAACTGAGCTCAATGTGTTCAGCAGAGAAGGAGGAAATTAGGGAGTGCGACTTCCTAAAAGTCAACAGGGGTCAAATTGCAATTTCCCTAAAGTTTAGGCTAGTTTGACTATCCTTGAAACTTGGAGGGGCTAAACTGCAATTTTGGACTACGTGATCTGAAAAATTGTTTTCGCATCATAACACTCAATTTTGTAAACTGAGTTGATCGGTCCGATCTGATCGGTGATCGGAATTATGATGAAGCCACGGTGATGGAAATGGGACTACGTGATCTGAAAAATTGTTTTCGCATCATAACACTCAATTTTGTAAACTGAGTTGATCGGTCCGATCTGATCGGTGATCGGAATTATGATGAAGCCACGGTGATGGAAATGAACCGAATGTTCATATGGACCTGGGCCCGCCCCAGGCCCATTGGGCTGGTTCAAGCCCATCATGAGTCTACTTAATCATGACCTAGGTCAGCATAGCTAGACACCACAACTCACACCTGAACCCTACAAGCCGCCGCCCCCTCCCTCTCCACAACTCCTCTCGGCCGCCGCCCTTTGCGCCGCCCGCCGCCGTGCGCCGCCTGTCGTGATTGGACTCATTCCGACCACCTCGACGAGGAGATTCCGTTCGTGGTAAATTTGTCAGCTCTTATAGTGCAGACTGACGAAGGATTCGTGTTTCCAGTCGTGGACCGGATTCGGAGAACTACCTCCGCCATTCCGTTGAAGTGCCAGTTTCCCTGTGAATCTGGTCGGAGCCAGGCGCCAGTAAGGTAACGCTCTAAAACATCCTATGAATGTTTTATTGCTTTCATTATTATTTATTGACCGTTCCCGATGCAACTTTTTAAAACTTCCGCTGCGCCTCGGGAAACGGGATCCGGATCCGCAGCTGCGCCAACAAATATTTGGTTGCTTGCCATTCCAGATCTCATACATTGTATTTTGTTGTTTCTTGTTAATCATAGATCTGTTCTATCTATAGCATGCAGTTTTCCGCTTCAACCCAAAATTTTAGAGATATCCCGAAATCAGCAACAATGGTTCTTGCGGCTTCTTTTAAAGTACTATTACGGGCTCAGCAAGCCCGTTATATTGAGTTTATCTAGCCACAAATAACTCATGCCTGATTCCTTTGTGTTCAAGGTAGGAGGATAAAGTTCGATTTAAAACTCAGTACCACGATCACTCCTAATATGGTCAATAGAAGAAGTTTTTTTCATTTTGAAGTTGGTTTAAAATCTTTATCAGCTGGTCCATGGTCAGATCTTTTGATTTTAAACATATTACCCAGGTAAACCTAGAGTAATCGTCGACAATCACTAGGGTGTACTTCGTTCCCCCTAAGCTGGATATCTGGATAGCACCAAATTGTTCCATGTGCAACAGTTCTAAGCTCCGGGAAGAAGAGACAACCCTTGCTCTTGAATGTAGATCTGACTTGTATTCCCAGCTGACATGCCGAACATATTTTATCTTTTTTAAAATCAATTTTGGGTAAACCGGTGACCAAATCTTGCATATACAGATAGTTTTAAAATTTGTATGATTCATGTGTTTATGCCACAACCCATACATGATTTAACTTGAAAGTTTTTCCCGTGTATGCGTCCACTAGGGTGCGTGCTGAAAAATTGTGTGATCCTTTGAATCTTGGTCCATTCTGACCATTCATATCACGTCTGCGCTGAACTGCTCTGTTATGCTTCCTTACCTTCGCTGAACTACTCATTTGCTGGTGCAGATTAGACGACTATGAACCAGCTTTCGATCGATCTTTGTCTAGTCTGTTATTTAGCCAGCTGGGCTTGGAGTTCTCAAGTTCAGCATAGCCTATACCAGACTTTGTCTTCTGGTTCAGCTTAGACACGTTGCAGTCATCATACTTAACCTATTCGAGTGTGTCATGATCACATTGGCTTTGACAAAACTCATTCTTTTGAGCTTGTCATCTGCCAGACGTGATTGAGTACTAGAATCACTAGAGCTGATTTCGCCAGGGCTGAAGCCCACTCCAGTTATGTCATTAAATGGCTTCTGGACTTCATGCAGCTTGCCTAATGAAATAGAAGATTTCGTCCAAGAGCTCATCACTTGATTTAGTCTATCATTTTCAGACGTGAGCTCGTTAGACTTGGATCTGAAAGATTCATTCTCTGTTATCAACTTACTTAACTCAGTCTTTAGACTGTCTGAGTCATCAAGCTGTAAACAACTTGCATCATCTGACTTGTCTTTCAGACTCTCGTTTTCAGCTTTAACATCCTCGAATGTCTGAGACAGCTTCTTGTACTCATAAACAATTTCGGTGAGTGCATTAACGAGATCTTCTTGTGTAAACATAATATGTTAGAAATCAAATACCTCATCAATGTCATCAGCCATCAGACACTGTACTTCCTCTTCACTGTCGCTCGATGAGCTACTGGAAGTGCTCTCATCTGAGTCAGAATCAGGCCACTTGCTTTTGCTTTCCTCTACAACTAGAACTTTCCACCGAGCCTCTTGATGCATGGTTTCTTATCAAAACGGTGTCTTATACGATCTAAAGTCTTCCTATCATCCTGTTTTTGTGTTGTGCAGTCCGCAACAAAATTTCCTGGTCTGCCACATTTGAAACATTTCATATCATAGTATTCTGTTCAGATTTATGTGGTTTAATGGAAAATAGGGTGATTGAGTTCTTCTCATAAATTTCCCAAACTTTCTAACGAAGAGGGACATAGCATCGTTGCTGATCTACTCAGTTGTCTTCTGTGGATTTTTTTCTGTTACAGCTAAGGCTTGCGTAGGTTGAGACGTGGAAGGTCCTTCTTCCGATCTGGTCTCCAATTCAAATTCATAGGCCTTTATATTTGCGAAGAGAACATCGAGTAGGTTGAGACGTGAAGGTCCTTCTTCCGATCTGGTCTCCAATTCAAATTCATAGGCCTTTTAATTTGCGAAGAGAACATCGAGTTCCAGTTTGTTGAGGTCCTTTGATTCTCTCATAGCCATTTTCTTTACATCCCACTCCTTGGGAAGCGCTCTCATGACTTTCAGTGCGAGCACTCTTTGTTGTATTCTTTACCCAATCAGGTCAGCTCTATAACCAATGAGATGAATCTCTCATCAAACTCAGTCATTGTTTCAACAAATTTCATCTTCATGGGTTCAAATTTCTATAGGGCTACTGTGAGCTTGTTTTCTTTGGTTTATTCATTTCCCTCGCAGATCTGGATCAGCTTCTACCATATTTCCTTGGCCGTGCCGTAGGTATGAATTTACTGAACATATTATTGTCCAGCGTCTTGTAGAGAATGTCTGTCAGGCCTTGTGCTCATATCAGAGTAAAAACACACAAACACATGCGGAAGCTATCAAAAAGCGGGTAAAATTTTCGCTTTTGGCCGGACGGTTTAAAACAATATAACTTAAAATAGTGCGATACTCAAATATATCCCAGTTTGTAAATACACCAAACGCAGTATAGCAATATAACCACAATAACATGTATCAGACTCCAACAACATAATACAACAACAAAGCGCAGGGAATCTCCTGGATAATAGTACTGATACATATAAATATACTAAACGGTACTGGGATACTCAACCACATCCTGGGGTACCACCAGCTGGGTTAAAACCACGACCAGCTGTAAAACCTGGGTTTCCTGAAAACAACACAAACAAGGAAACGAACCAAGCCCCGGAGGGACATGGGGTCAAACCCCAGTATGGAGAGCAAATATAAAATAGCAGTAAACAGCTAGAATAAAATTCAGATGGTATGCATGAAAAAGGAAACAACAGCTCAACGGAACCTGCAACAGAATATGTGGCCACGGTGAGTGTAGGACATGTGGGTGCTACCCACTCACCCCTACTCGCCCACCCTTACCAGATGCATCAAATACCCAACCTATGAACTGTGGTAGCTAGCCACACGGCGCATAGGGGAAATGAGAGTGTGGTATCGCTGCTCGCCCTCGCATCCTGGTAAGAAAACAAAGAAGCAGCAACGAAACAAGGCAATGGCTGCCACAACTGAAATGGAATGTCATGCGTGTATGCAACATGCTGGAACATAAGCATATAAACATATGCAACGCAGCAATAAAACACAACAAGCATACACAGTCCTCAACCAGGACAACAACCAAGCACGGCAATCCAACGCAGCCATCTCGCAATTCATCCAAGCCAAGTTCCACGCTGAATTACAATCTCAAGATCCGTACCTTAATTCCTAGCTCAATTACCACAATACTAGGCCTGAGAAATCTGATTCCAACCTGTTAAACATACGCAAGATACAGGGAATCAACAACAAGTCATGGCCAACCACAGAAAACATGGCTGGGAGTTCCACGCTCAACCAGTAACTGACACCCTAATACAACTCAACAGGGAGCTAAAACGCAGCTAGTAAACGAGATCTCAAAGCTGAAACGAAAGGCTAACCTGCGCGCACGAAACACACTGTCGAAGCTAGCAGCATCGACCAAGTTCCACGCTGAATTACAATCTCAAGATCCGTACCTTAATTCCTAGCTCAATTACCACAATACTAGGCCTGAGAAATCTGATTCCAACCTGTTAAACATACGCAAGATACAGGGAATCAACAACAAGTCATGGCCAACCACAGAAAACATGGCTGGGAGTTCCACGCTCAACCAGTAACTGACACCCTAATACAACTCAACAGGGAGCTAAAACGCAGCTAGTAAACGAGATCTCAAAGCTGAAACGAAAGGCTACCTGCGCGCACAAACACACTGTCGAAGATAGCAGCATCGAGCTTTCGTTCCAGCCAACTATAGCTTCAAAAATGGGTACGAGATGAAAGAGCTTTCCAAGAGGAGTCCAACGCTAACTCGAACGTGAAAAATGGTGTCCGGAATCAACGGGAATCGCCGGATAAAATCTACGGTGAATAGTACCCGAGGGTTTGAGAAAAACAGAGAACGAAGATCGGGTAATTTTCTAAGTATGGAATCTGGTGAAATAAAACGAAGGCCAAAGCTACCAATATATACACGCGAGAAGTCTGAATAAAATGCCCACCGAGAGAAACAGCTTTCAAGACTTCGCAACGCGCAACAGATTCCACAAAAATCCAACGCAGGCGCTAAGCAACGGTCAAGCCCAAAACGACGTTGCTCCTGGGCCACGGAGAATTCTGGTCGCTAACATGCATCGCGAGAGAAATCTGAACGAAACGCGCTAAAAGCTGGAAGGAGCGCTATCACTAAAACGACGTCGCATAGCGCATAGGTGAAATCTGAATAGTAGCGCTAAAAGCTGGACGCTGAAGTCTGAACATTCGAACGCTAACTAACAAAACAGATCTCTCCTCTAGTGTTCACCAAACGGAGTCGTTGCAACTCATCTAAACGACATCGTTTCACCCACAACACAAAAAAACGCGGGGCAGACTTCACACGAAATAGCAAGCAGATCTCTCCTACACAGGACGTCCCGTTCTCACAAAAACGACGGAGTATCAAGCCCTCTCGCTATAAAACACGCCGCAACGCTAAGCGCCCATATTTCACCTCTCGCCGAACAGATCTCTTACAAACCCGAGCAGATCTCTCAAACCATATTTCTCAAGAAAAATCTCAAAAATATCAAAATTTCCAGAATTGTTATAAACACGATTGCCTATTCCAGAATGGAAGCTGGATTATTGTGGATTTTTCAGAAAGTTCGGATTCGAAATTGCCACTGGTAGAGTTTGCCTATAACAACAGTTTCCAAGCTTCGATTCAAATGGCTCCATATGAAGCTCTCTATGGCAGAAATTGTAGAACACCACTTCATTGGGATGAAGTTGGTGAAAGAGCTGGTTTAGACCAGATGTTGTGGAGCAAACAGCAGCAGCTGTTAGAAAAATAAGAGAA
Source organism: Dorcoceras hygrometricum (assembly GCA_001598015.1). Lineage (NCBI taxonomy): Eukaryota > Viridiplantae > Streptophyta > Magnoliopsida > Lamiales > Gesneriaceae > Dorcoceras > Dorcoceras hygrometricum. The sequence goes on from KV007730.1 coordinate 773,201, forward strand.
AGAATGAAAGCTGCTCAAAGTCGGCAGAAAAGTTATGCAGATGATCGAAGAAGGGAACTGAATTTTGAGATAGGTGATCACGTATTTTTGAGAATGGCTCCAATGAAAGGAGTTATGCGTTTTGGAAAGAAAGGGAAATTGAGTCCAAGATATATTGGACCATATGAGGTTTTGGAGAAGATAGGAACGTTAGCCTATCGATTAGCACTGCCACCTCAGTTTTCAGCGGTGCACAATGTTTTCCATGTATCAGCTTTGAGGAAATATGTTCCTAACCCTTGGCATGTGTTAAGTCATGAACCAATCCAGTTAACACCGGATTTAAGTTATGAAGAGCGACCAGAATGAATTCTCCTCTGAGAAATTAGAAGATTAAGAAACCGTAGCATTCCTAGGGTAAAGATACAATGGTCCAACCAGTCGAAGCGAGAAGCAACGTGGGAAACAGAAGTTGTGCTAAGTATTTACCCATATTTATTTGGTACGTAAATTTCGAGGACGAAATTTCAATAAGGAGGGTAGAGTTGTAACGCCCCAAAATCCATAGGACCACATTTATGCATTTTATTGATTTCATTGGCCAAATTGACAATTTTAAATGTCATGTATTTGCTGATTTTAGAAATTAAGATGCGCTGCGTCTGGTACCAGCAGATGACTCCAAAGACGATGCACGAGCTGGTTTTAATCGAATTGAAAATATTTTAAGGAGGACAAATGATTTATTTTGAAAAAAGTTTGGTGTTTTACAAATTAAAATGATATGAAGGGAATTTTGCTAAATTTTATAAGTGTGTCATGCTTGATTTCACAAGTAGCTTGTCACTAATTCCTTTCATATAAAAACCTGTTTTCAAAGTAAGATCTTTATCATTTTGCAAAGAAATATCTTGAGGTGTTCTTCAAAATATATCCAAAGAAGTTCGTTCGTTTTTTAAGGAGAAGAATTCTGCAGGAATCGGTTGCTGTCGCAAAGCTTTGTTAAAGGCAAGTAAAAGTTGATCCTTTGCTACACCATTTGAAGCATATATTGTTGTTTTTATGGATCTGCTTGCCTGTATGTTTAAAATAGTTGAAGTTTATGTTTAAAATGATTTTATACATGTTCAAAGGAAAGATGATGGGTTCGAAAATGATGTCTTGATGTTTTTATGCTTCCAAAATGTTTTCCAGAAAGTTTAAGATGTTTTAAAAACACTTAGGATTCGAATTTATTCCCAGAACAATTATGAATGTTCTTCTTTCAGTAGTTGTAATATCGGAATTTGATAACTATGTAATCGGTAGTTGGTAGTTGAATCATTATAAAGTATGGTTTGATAGGAAACGGCTGATAGCATAGTTGTTGTTTTGATATTACATTTATCGAGTCAAATTTCAGCAGTTGCGTTGTTTTCGTAAAATTCAGCAGTTGCGTTGTTTTCGTAAAATTCAGCAGTTGCGTTGTTTTCGTAAAATTCAGCAGATGCACTGTTCACCAGCAGATGAATTTTTGTCGTGATGGTTCAGCAGTTGTTCTTTTCGTTTCTAAGTACTGTTCATTGCAGCTGGTATTAGTCTTGCGACTGATACTATTCATTGCGTCTGGTATATATACGTGTTAGCGCTTTTTCTTGCGACTGGTTGTTTAACCTTTTTACTTACGACTGGTTGATGCGCTAACGATGTCGTTTATTTAAGTTATAAAATATCAGAAGATAGTCTTACGTCATCCTATCTGTTACTTACTTCAACGACATCGTTTCATTTAATACATTGATTTAGTAAAAGGTCTTGCAGCTGGTTTTGTTGCAGCTGCTTGTATTCCTGCGACTTGTCCCTACATTGTGACTGGTTTCTTTCCATTGTTACGATTTCAATGTTCGAATTCGATACTCAGTAAAGTTTTAAAAATGGGAAGCGAGAGTTTTAAATGATGGAACCCGAGGATTTTATGAAAGAAACTTTACGAAAGGATGTTAATGGAACAAAGTTTATTTTAAGATTGTGGCATAGATAGTTGACGGTCACCAAGGAGAAGGGTGAGCAGTTGTCTAGATGTCGACTCCCCTTTCATATGAGCTATATGCTAAAACTGATATCGGAAGTCATTTTGATCAAAGTGCAACACGGACCATGAGGAGCTTATATGCCATAATCTAAAGAAAAGAAATTGATGTTAAGAGCTGGACTATTATCCCCTGTCTCTAAGATTACGAAAAAATTGTTTATGAAATGTTTATGTATGCTCAGATTTCTGCCTGTGTTTTATGAAATTGTTATTATTCAGGTTTTATTTGCTGAGCCTTTAGGCTCACTAGCTTTTAAAATGGTGCAGGTGCGACAACTGGAGAAAGAACAGAAGGTGAAACTTGAAATACAGCAGCTGGGTGGTGTTGTGTTTATCCAAGGCCTATGTTTTCCGTGTCTCAGTTGTATTGTTTTGAGTTAGAATGTACTGTATTAGAATATTTGCAACGGTTGCATATTTACATAGAATAGGAGCTGTTGTAAATCGCAATTGCAAAGTTATATAATATACTCTGTTTTTCCGCAAACAAGTTTCAGCAGTTGGCGCGCAATTAAGTGTTTGATAGTTTTGTCTTTGAGTTTCTATTTCTTTTGAGGTTATAAGGAATACAGCTTATAACAAATTATCCTTCAGTCCTTCTTTTGTTTCGAAAATTTTTATTTACCCCGATCTCGTGGCCCGTTGGGTTCGGCGTCACAGAATAATCCTCAAGTTCGCCAGCCCTGACCTTTAACTTCAACTCATGGATAGACGGATCAGTCCTCTGAGCTGCTCGAATACTAGAAACAATCTGCGGCTCCACTTGGAACGATGAAACCACAATGTAATCCTCAATCGGGTAGAGTCTCCAACCCGTAGTGTTAAGATGCTCTTGGTCCTTGGAGATGTACAACGAAGCAAGCATCTCACTAGCCTTCCTGCTCAAAGCATCGGCCACTACGTTCGACTTTCCAGGTTGGTATTTAATATCACAATAAAAGTACTTTAGCAGCTCCATCAACCGACACTGTCTCATGTTCAAGTCAGGATGCGAAACAGATACTGCAAACTTTTTTGGTCGGAGTACACCACAAACTGCTCGCCATACAGGTAGTGACGCCAGATCTTCAACGCAAAGACCATCGCCGCTAACTCCAAATCATGGACTGATAACGAGTCTCATGCGGTTTCAACTGCCGCGAGGCATACGCAATGACTCGACCATTTTGCATCAACACACAACCCAATCCATTGAGCGAAGCGTCAGAACAAACAACAAAACCACCTGAACCGGACGGCAGAGCCAACACAGGCGCAGTAGTCAACTTTTCCTTAAGCAGTTGAAAGGCATTCTCGCACTTCTCAGACCACACAAACCTCTTGTCCTTCTAGGTCAATTGATTCATCGGCTTTGCTATACTAGAGAATCCCTCAATGAAGCGATGATAATATCCAGCCAGACCCAAGAAACTACGAATCTAAGACACATTTCTGGGACGCTCCCAGTTCAGAAACGCATCAACCTTACTGGGATCCACAGAAATCCCCTCGACTGAAATGACATGACCCATAAATACAACGCTATCTAACCAAAATTCGCACTTGGAAAATTTCGCATACAACTGCTGCTCTCTCAATCTTTGAAGAACCATTTCCATGTGCTCTTTGTGCTCCCTCGGAGTCTTCGAGTAAACCAAGATGTTGTCAATAAAAACAATCACAAACTGATCTATGAACTCTCTAAAAACTCAGTTCATCAGATCCATAAAGACTGCAGGCGCATTGGTCAACCCAAAAGGCATCACCAAAAACTCAAATTGTCCGTACCTCGTACGAAACACAGTCTTCGCGACATCTTGTTCTCTCACCCTCAGCTGATGGTACCCGGAACGAAGATCAATCTTTGAATACGCCGCAGAACCTTGCAACTGATCAAACAGATCATCGATTCTCGGCAACGGGTACTTGTTCTTGACAGTGGCTTTATTCAACTGGCGAAAATCAATGCACATCCGCATTGAGCCATCCTTCTTCTTCACAAACAGTATGGGAGCTCCCCACGATGACATACTAGGTCCGATATAACCTTTCTCCAGCAAATCATCTAACTTCTCCTTGAGTTCTCTCAACTCCACAGGCGCCAGACGATAAGGAGCACGTGAAATCGGAGCTGTGCCAGGCACCAGCTCTATGCTGACGTCAATCTCCCGCCTCGGGGGAAAACCAGGAATCTCCTCCGGAAACACATCGGGAAAGTGTCGCACCATGGGAACGTCACTGAGCTGAACACGGGAAGAAGAAGACGCATCCAAAGCGTAGATCATAAAGCCAGCATTCTCCAAAGACAACAGGCTGAACATCTCCATCGCTGAAACCAATGGAATCATCGATCGTGAATCCTGGCCGTAGAAGTCCAACTTCTCGCCAGACGAAGGCCTAAAACGAACAATACCATAGAAACAGTTCACAGAGGCCATATAGTTGGACTACACATCCATCCCAACTATGCAATCGAAATCCCAAAGCATCAAACAGATCAAGTTCGCTAACAGGACATGCTCACCAAGGCCATATAGTTGGACTACACATCCATCCCAACTATGCAATCGAAATCCCAAAGCATCAAACAGATCAAGTTCGCTAACAGGACATGCTCACCAAACCACAACACGCCATCCAACAAAACTTCCTGGGAGAACAGGCTCACACCAACAGGGGTAGAAACAGAAACGGCATCGCGTAAAGGAATGGTACACAGACCATGCTCAACAACAAACGAATCAGAAATAAACTAATGAGATGCACCGGTGTCAAACAACACACGAGCAGGAAAGTCAAAGACAAGACATGTACCTCCAATCACCCGGCTCGGTGTCACCTCGGCCTGCTCCCTCGTAATGGCGTTAACCTGAGCATGCTGGGGTCCTGATAAGAAAGGCTGAGACGACTGCCCAAAGCGCGAAGGACCAGGCTGCTGAAACGGCCTAAACTGAGTTTCACCCAATCGGGGCTGCTGAAACTGCTGAGAACGGCCCCTAGACTGACCTCCACGACCCTGAGGCTGGGCCGCGGTCTGCTGTGATCCATCTGACGGACACACTCTCGCAAAATGCCCGTACTGACCACAAAGGTTGCAGGAACCCTGCACACCAACACACTGCATGGAAGGATGCTTCCCACCGCAAAAGCCACAAAACTCAGTCCGAGATCCACTGGTACTCGAACTGCCAGAACCAGAAGAGCTAGAACCCGACTTCTTCTTGAACTGCTGCCTCGGGGTTGAAACCTTTGACGGCCAGACTGCTGTGCCACCTGTGGCTGCTGCTGCTGGGGCTGATAGGCTGACTGGGAGGATTGTGAATACTGTGCTCCCTGAATAGCAGGACGAACACCCTGCACTGTCTGCTGCCTACGAGCACGACTACTGCGCAAACCTTCCTCAATGTCAATGGCACTATCCACCGCCGCAGCTTAAGTCTTGGGCTTACTGGTCAACACCATCTGATACAACTCTTCATTTAAGCTCTCAAGAAACCTAGTCCGCTTGGCCCTCTCCCGGGCAGAAACATGGGGAACGTACGCCAACAGAGAAGAGAACTTCCTAGCATACTCCCTAACAGTCATGGAACCCTGATCCAGATGATCGAACTCCCGCTCCCGGGCGTTCACATAAGATTCGGGCACATACTTCTGCCGGAAAGTCTCGCAAAAACTGTTCCAAGAGATCCCAACACCGGTCTCCTCCAGAGTACTAGAAGCGCCTCGCCACCAGCGCTCTGCGGCCTTCCTAAGCAGTAGAATCACTAAACTCAAGTGGAGCTCATCATCATACTGACATCGATCGAAAAGAAAGATGACGTTCCGGAGCCACGAGTCCGCATCCTCACTGGACTCATCACCGTTAAAGACCGGAGGGTTCATCCTCTGAAACCGAGCGATCACCACATCCATCCTCTCTACCGGAGGCGCCGTAGCCGCAATCTCTTCCTCCTCACTACTCTCACGAGTCTGAGTACGAGCACTACACCGATCCTCGTTCTGTCCTCCAGACTCCTGAAACTGCCCCCTACCTCTACCACGACGTCTAGGCGGCATCTACAAAAACACTCAACAGGATCAAGCAAAACAGAACAGATACGGCATAGATAGCATATAACACAAAAATATGCAGCACGTAGGCACATAAATCAAGCACATGCAACACACAACACTGTGCCTAGACTCGAGTGCGATCAAAGAAATTGAGCTTATCCCAGCTTAAGCTCTGATACCAAAAATTTCAGGCCTCATGCTCATATCAGAGTAAAAACACACAAACACATGCGGAAGCTATCAAAAAGCGGGTAAAATTTTCTCTTTTGGCCTGACGGTTTAAAACAATATAACTTAAAATAGTGTGATACTCAAAATATATCCTAGTTTGTAAAAACAACCAAACGTAGTATAGCAATATAACCACAATAACACGTACCAGACTCCAACAACATAGTACAATAACAAAGCGCAGGGCATCGCCTGGATAATAGTACTGATACATATAAATATACTATACGCTACTGGGATACTCAACCACCTCCTGGGGCACCACCAGCTGGGTTAAAACCACGACCACCTGTAAAACCTGGGTTTCCTGAAAACAACACAAACAAGGAAATGAACCAAGCCCCGGAGGGACATGGGGTCAAACCCCAGTACGGAGAGCAAATATAAAACAGCAATAAACAGCTAGAATAAAATGCAGATGCTATGCATGAAAAAGGAAACAACAGCTCAACGGAATCTGCAATAGAATATGTGGCCACGGTGAATGTAGGACATGTGGGTGCTACCCACTCACCCCTACTCGTCCACCCTTACCAGATGCATCAAATACCCAACCTATGAACTATGGTAGCTAGCCACTCGGCGCATAGGGGAAATGAGAGTGTGGTATCGCTGCTCGCCCTCGCATCCTGGTAAGAAAACAAAGAAGCAGCAACGAAACAAGGCAATGGCTGCCACAACTGAAATGGAATGTCATGCGTGTATGAAACATGCTGGAACATAAGCATATAAACATATGCAACGCAGCAATAAAACACAACAAGCATACACAGTCCTCAACCAGGACAACAACCAAGCACGGCAATCCAACACAGGCATCTCGCAGTTCATCCAAGCCAATTTTCCACGCTGAATTACAAGCTCAAGATCCGTACCTTAATTCCTAGCTCAATTACCACAATACTAGGCCTGAGAAATCTGATTCCAACCTGTTAAACATACGCAAGATACAGGGAATCATCAACAACAACTCACGGCCAACCACAGAAAACACGGCTGGGAGTTCCACGCTCAACCAGAAACTGACACCCTAATACAACTCAACAGGGAGCTACAACGTAGCTAGTAAACGAGATCTCAAAGCTGAAACCAAAGGCTACCTACGCGCACAAACACACTGTCAAAGATAGCAGCTTCGAGCTTTTGTTCCAGCCAAATATAGCTTCCAAAATGGGTACGAGATGAAAGAGCTTTCCAAGAGGAGTCCAACGCTACCTCGAACGTGAAAACTGGTGGCCGGAATCAACGGGAATCGCCGGATAAAATATATGGTGAATATTACCCGAGGGTTTGAGAAAAACAGAGAACGAAGATCGGGTAATTTTCTAATTATGGAATCTGGTGAAATAAAACGAAGGCCAAAGCTACCAATATATACACGCGAGAAGTCTGAATAAAATGCCACCGATAGAAACAACTTTCAAAACTTCGCAACGCGCAACAGATTCCACAAAAATCCAACGCAGGCGCTAAGCAACGCTCAACCCCAAAACGACGTCGCTCCTGGGCCACGGAGAAGTCTGGTCGCTAACATGCATCGCGAGAGAAATCTGAACAAAACGCGCTAAAAGCTGGAAGGAGCGCTATCACTAAAACGACGTCACACAGCGCCATAGGTGAAATCTGAATACTAGCGCTAAAAGTTGGACGCTGAAGTCTGAACACTCGAACGCTAACTAACAAAACATATCTCTCCTATAGTGTTCACCAAACGGCGTCGTTGCAACTCATCTAAACGACATCGTTTCACCCCCAACACAAAAACACGCGGGGCATACTTCACACGAGATAACGCGCAGATCTCTCCTACACAGGACGTCCAGATCTCACAAAAACGACGGCGTATCAAGCCCTCTCGTTGCAACATGCCGCAACGCTAAACGCGATTTCCGACCCAAAAATGCAAACGAAACCTTCAAATAGAACTCCGAATACCCGGAATTCTCCAAAAAACCGATTAATTCAACAATTAATCTTACATTACAATTTCAGGTCTCACAATGTCTTTGGCCACGTTATCCAGGTTTGCCTTATTTTTATCTTCAGACGTCCATTCTACTCTCGGCTTTTCAACCCATTGTGTTGCACCAAAAAAGATGGCCATGGCAGTATTTGGGTTCATAATCGTTATAGGACCATCTATGATGATGAACCACATATTGTTATCCTGAGCTTCCAGGTGAGCTTGCATTCTGATTTTCCAGACGCCGTCTTCCTCCTTAGAAAATATAGGAATTTTATTGTGAGAGACTACTATTTAATAACAGCAGATAAGCACAACTGTTTAGACACTGAGATAAACCTTTCAAGAACCAGATCTATTGCAGCTCATGTTTTCACTGTTCAGATCATGCATGATCTGTTCAGCTTGCAGCGCTGCTCCTTGCTGATTCAGCTTAGTTGCGATCTACTCGTCGTGCTGTTTTTCAAAACCATTTTGAAAGCACAATATCTGAGTTTTTTATACATGAATTGATACCCGAGCTGTGTGAGAGTCAAGGCACCCAGTTTTCGGACCCCTTCAAGTGGTATCAGAGCAAGTAGTTTTTGAAAGAGCATTTTAAATTGAAAAATTTTAAAGGTTTTAAAAATATTTTCAGCTCTGATAGTTTTATCAAAACTGTTTTTAACGGGCGGAATCTATCTATGCTACAAAATTTTTTTAAAGTGTTCTAAAACTCATTTTATAATATAGGGTAAGTAATGATTATTGAATTACAGAGCAGTTTTCCGAAAGAAAAGTGTAGCAATATCTCTTCTGACGAGTTGACATAGATTGCACGAGATCTATGTGGACGCCAAGATCTATAGTTTTGGTTAACTAAATTAGAGAAAAATGGAAGAGATTTTGTAAATTGAAACTTCAATTATTCCTCTAATATGAATAGATGAGAATTTTTTTCTGTAGCATATGATCGGTTTTTAAATTCATATGATGCATGTTGTTTATGCAAACTGTCGTCCCTGAAAATGTTTTAGTTTCTTAAACTGAAAAAACTCGTTCTCTGTTAAGGGGGAGTTTTTCTTTTAATTATTCAGGGAGACAAGATTTCCAACCCTTTTTAACTCCCACAAAAGAGGGAGAAATATTTCACATCTGTTTATTCGCGCTTATTGCTATCTAGGTTTTTTGTTAATAAAAAATGAGGAGATTGTTGGATCTGTGTAACATATCATATCTTAATTTTTATGAACACAAAAGATGTTATTATGTTTCTAACGATTTAATCAAATGAGCAGGTATAAGTTGAAGTAGATCAGGCGCGAGCTGAAGAAGCGCGCTGTAGCAGATAAGCTGCAAGGTGAATAAGCTTACTATAGCAGATCGGAAGCAAGCTGAAGCAGATCGGACTCAAGCTGGATGTGACGAATTGTGTCTGGTCTCGTGCTCACAACAGATAAACACATGCGGAAGCTATCAAAAAGTTGGTAAAATATTCGCTTTTAGGCCCGACGGTTTTAAACATATAATTTAAAATACAGCAATACTTAAAATAAGTTTCCCAATTCATAAAACAACCAATAATAAAACATACATAATTCAAAACATGTATCAGACTCCCCTACGGGTACAACAACAAAGCGCAGGGCATCCCCCTGGCTAACTGATACATATATATAAGTATACTATATGCAACTGGGACACGCTAGCCACCTCCTGGGGCACCACCAGCTGGGTTAAAACCACGACCAGCTGTACAACCTGGGTTTCCTGGAAACAACGCAACAAAGAACAAACCAAGCCCCGGAGGGACATGGGGTCAAACCCCAGTACAGAGAGCAACTATACAACAGCAATAAACAGCAAGGAATAAAATGCAGATGCTATGCATGAGACGCCGAATAACAACGGAAATCTCGACCCACGAGGGAGCTAAGGAACTCAAACATAGCTCCAAGAATTACCAACAACATACAGTGGCCACGGGGTGTGTTCACAGTGTGGTAGTGAGCCACTCGCCATGACACTACCCCCACTTACCAGATGCATCAAACAACTCAACCTGCTGTTGCCTCGCCCATGAACTGTGGTAGTTAACCACTTGGCACATGGTGGCTATGATCCCAGCAGGGAGATGAGAGTGCGGTATTGCCGCTCGCCCTCACATCCTGGTAAGAAACAACAACAATACAACAAGGTACAAAGGCTACCAAAGCTGGAAAAAGGAATACCATGCGTGTATGCAACATGCTGGAATACAAGCATATACACCTATGCAACACAGCAATAACACAATAGCATACAGAATCCCCAACAGGACACAACCAGCAGGCACGGCCATTCCACATACCAGCAACTACAATCATCCAAGCCATAACTTTGCCGTAATATAAGCTCAAATCCGTGCCTTATACTGAGCAACAATTAACACTGCGAGAAATCCCGAAGACTCTGGTAAAAGCCTGTTAAACACACGGCATACACAACATAAATCCAATGGGTTGCTAATCAAGCTCACGGCTGGGAGTCACACTCGACCAGCTGCTCAATATACCTCAACAATTACATAGAAAGCTTAAAACTATGGCTAGGAACAAGGTCTCACCGAAAACCAGAACGTAGTTCTACCCGGTCGACGTAACACTCCAACGGTAGCAACTTTGCGTTCCTCAACTAGCCAATTACAGCTTCTAAAACTAGTACGAAATGTAAGAGCTTCTCGATAGGAGTCCAACGCTACCTCGCACGAGTAAAACAACAACCGGAAACGACGGGAATTCGCCGGAAAAGCTCACGGCTGAACAGTGCTCTAGGGTTCGAAGGATAAGGAACGAAAGGCTGGAAATTCTAAGTATGGGAAATGATATCACAAAATCGAAGACCAAGTCTTACTTAAATAATTCCCACAACTGCAGAAATCTACACAATCAATTGTCCACCGACAAAATCAGCAGGAAAAATACAAACATCAGACGCAAGGAACCAACTGCTGATTCTCAATTAACGCTAAAACAATCGCAAAACAAACCAACGGTTGGTTCTCAAAACGGCGTCCCATAATGGTTCTGGGCCCACGGCTAGCTGTATCCCTGAACCATTGAGGGTCACACAAGTACTGGATTCGAGATTCCCGCACGGATTCTCAGCTCAATGTGTTGAGCATGAGAAGATGATTTTGGGGAGTGCGACTTCCTAAAAGTCAACAGGGGTCAAATCGTGATTTCCCGCTGTTGAGGGGCAAAACGGTCATTTGGCACTGGGGTTCTGAAAAATGGTTTTTCAGATCATAATGTTCACTTTTGGAAACTGAGTCGATCTGATCGGTGATCGGAGTTAAGATGAAGTCTCGGTGATGGGGATGAACCGAATGTTAATCCGTTGGACCCGGGCCCGTTGGGCCGGATCCAAACCCATCACCAAGTCTACTTAATGTAGACTTAGACTAATTAACTCATAAATAAGACACAAAAACCCTAACCCTAAGCTCTTGTAGCCGCCGCCCCTTCCCTCCTCTAAAAGCCGCCGCCGCCGGAATTTGTTCCGGCAAACTTGACAAGGAGAATCCGTCCGTGCCGATCTCGTCAGGCCTTCTAGTGCAGGCTGATGAAGGAGTCTCGTATCCGGTCGTGGACCTGATTGGCGTTATCTACCGCAGTCTACCGTGAAGTGCCGATTTCCTTGCGAAACTGGTCATAGCTAGGCACGAGTTGCCAGCAAGGTATTCTACAAAACACCCTATGAATGTCATAGATTGATTGTTTATTTGAAACTGTATTGATCGTCTCCCGGCAAATTTTTGTTCTTCTGCTGCCTCACCGGGAGGCGTGATCCGGATCTGTCGTGGTTCCCCAACAGTGGTATTAGAACCAAGGTTTTCGGATCTGATCAATACAGTATTGCCATATTGTATCTAACCTCAAATTTTAGATCAAAAATTCGATTGGGTCACGGCCGCGCCACCGCCGCTTGCGGCGGCGCCCCTCCTCGCGGATCACATGCGCGCCCGACGCACAACTTCGCGCATCATGCGCGACACCATCGCGCGCTGGCCGCGCGATGGACAGCTGCTGGTCACGCGCTGGCCACGCGAATGTGGCGCGATGCATGCGCGCTTGTCGCGCGTCTCGGCCGGAGAGTTGGGCGCTGCTTCGTGCGACGGGCGGTGGTGAATTGCAGGTTCTCGCTCACGGGGAGTCGCACGGTGGCGTGCTGGTTGCCAGCCTCTTGCGCACTGGTTGCGCAAGCTCCACGCCGCTGAGGCACGTTGTTGCGTGCGGCCGTGCGTCGCGCTTGGCGCGGCGTCGTGCGCTGCCGCAGGCGGCGGCCGCCGCTCCGGCGAAGCTCCGGCGATGTCGTGACGGGTGAATTCTTCTAGGTTTTGGGTCGAGCCTGTCCAAGTTTTTGGGCCTAAAATTGTTTTAAACCCAATTTGATACAATTAAAATTAGTAAAATGTGATTTTAATTATGAAATGTGATTTTGTAATAAAATATGATTTTGTTTTATCGGCAAAATACGATTTTATTATAAAATACGATTTCGTAATTAGAATATGATTTTACAATAAATAATTAGATTATTTAATTATGCATGTTAATTAGATTAATTGTATGATTGGGATGATCGAGAGCCGTGCCCAATGTGTTAGGTGTATGCAATAGGTTTTGTATGATTTCGGTTTTGTAATATATTTTGATTATCATTTAAGTGGGCCTGTTTGTGGCCCGTTCCCACCCCTTGATAAATGTATCCCTTGTATGCCATGGTATATTTAAATGTCAATTACTAGATTTAGTGGGAGGACATCCGAAGATGGTGGACAATGACGATCAAGATATTGAAGACCGAAGATCTGTAAAACCGGAAGCTTTGTAATAGGATTGCATTGCATATTGCATTACCCCTAGGATTGGACCCAGGTCCGTGACTGGCAACCACGGACCGCATAGCTCTCGCGATCGATCATCCCAATGTTTCTTTATATATGTTGATATATAGTTTAATTGAATCCGCATGTTGCATGTTTTAAATTTTATTTAAAATAAATGCATGAGACCAAAGTTTTTCAAAATTAAAATCCCTGGTTTTAAATGTGATTTAAAACTTATATCAAGATAAAATATTTATTCGATAAACTAAAGGGTATTTAAAATTGGTTAAATTTCCCTACCTTCCATCAACAATGGGTGTACGTCGATGCTACCCGTATACATGGACCGGCTCATATTATTGAGGGGATCATGTATGCCGGAAAGCTGTCCACACCATTGAAAACTGTTGTGAGTCGGTGGGAACTCCCTTTAACGTTGGCTCATATTATTGGGGACGTTAAGGGGACCGTCCTTCACGACTCAACATTGATGGGTCACTTGACACGTGATAGTAAACGGCGTCATATTATTGGGCCCTTACTGGACGTGAGGTAAATACATGGAGGTTGCACCGGTTGCAATCGGAAACTAACTTTTGGGGGTCATGGATGGCTGATATTATTCGGGTCCATGATCGCTTGATTGGGCTCCGTGTAACCACTAAAGAAACCTGTTTTCTCGGTTTCATTAGAGGGTGGTTAAATCGTTAAAATAGTGGGAGGGTAATTCATAAAACTTAACGACCATGTTTTATGTCTTAGCGATTATTTTTATATATTTAGTGATGCATGTCTGTTTTCCTTTTCAGTATTACTGCTTATAAAATTGTTTCGATGAAAAATCCACTTGCTGCTATACTGGATAGCAACAGGTTCACCGGTCTGAACTACCAAGACTGGCTCCGCAATCTCAATCTTGTATTGGATTCGGAGAAACTTCTTTATGCGATAGAGAAGAGTCCTCCGAAGGAAGTGCCTGCCGATATCAGCCCTGAGGAGCTGGTAATGAGGCTTGGCAAGGGAGCAAGAGTTGCTGCAGTAGCTATAGGAGATGTTTATTTATTTCTGTCTTCTGATTTTAAGTTGTTGTTGAGAAACGTTTTATTTGTTCCCGAATTAATAAAGAACATTATTTCTGTTTCTATGCTTGATAGTGATGGATATTCTTGTATGTTTGCTAATTCGATTTGCAATATTTACAAGAATGAATGTTTAATTGGAATGGGGGAACGCGAAAACGATTTATACACCTTAAAATTAAAAGACGTTCCAACTCGCGATGTCGAAGCACATACAACAACGATTAAACGGAAACATGATAACTTGAACCCAGCACAACTTTGGCATGCTAGGCTAGGTCATATTTCTCTAAGTAGGATGAACATGTTAGTTAGGAGTGACTTGTTTGATCTGTCAGACATTAACTCCCTACCGACTTGTGAATCTTGTCTTAAGAGAAAGATGACCAAGCAACCCTTCAAGGGCAAGGGTGAGCGTGCTCAAGGCCTATTGGATTTGATCCATACTGATGTGTGCGGCCCGTTTAGTATTGGTACTAAATATGGTCACACATACTTCATCACCTTTACCGATGATTACTCTAGGTATGGGTACTTGTACTTGATGAAGTACAAGTCTGAATCCTTTGAAAGGTTCAAAGAATTCAAGGCTGAAGTAGAAAATCAATTAGGAAAAAGCATTAAAGCACTTCGATCCGATCGAGGTGGTGAATACTTGAGTTCTGAATTTCAAGACTATATAAAAGAGAATGAGATTCTCGCACAGTGGACCCCTCCGGCCACACCACAGCTCAATGGTGTAGCGGAGCATCGTAATCGGACCTTATTGGACATGGTTCGATCTATGATGAGCTTCACTGAACTTCCTACCTTGTTTTGGGGCTATGCGCTCGAAACGACGGTAACGTTGTTGAACAATGTCCACACCAAGGCAGTGGATAAGACTCCATATGAGATATGGATGGGCAAACCACCCAAGTACTCATCCATGAGGATTTGGGGATGTCCTGCTTACGTGAAGCAGACAGTGGGAGATAAGCTGGATACGAGATCCATCTTATGCTACTTAATTGGGTATCCAAAGAATTCCATTGGATACTACTTCTACTATCCCAGCGAAAAAAAAGTGTTTGTTTCTAGGAATGCCACCTTTATGGAAAGAGAATTTCTACTTGATAGAAAGGGCAAAATAGTAGAACTCGATGAGGTTCGAGATCCAATCGAAGTACCAGGTGAGTCTCCCGCACCTACAGAGCCAATACCAGAAATGGTCGCACCTAGGAGATCCGAAAGGGTTCCTAGGGCTCCTGAGAGATATGGTTTCCTCGTTGAAGATGATCAAAGTGATCAAGTTGTTGGATCTGATCCAAGAACCTTCAAGGAGGAAATTTCCGATGCTGATTCTAATTTGTGGCTTGAAGCAATGCAATCTGAGTTTGACTCAATGCATGCTAACCAAGTTTGGACTCTTGTTAATCCTCCCGAAGGAATTGTTCCTATTGGGTGTAAATGGGTATACAAGAGGAAACTTGGGCCTGATGGTAAGGTAATGACCTACAAGGCACGACTGGTCGCGAAAGGTTACACTCAAAGGCAAGGTGTTGACTATGATGAAACCTTCTCGCCAGTCGCAATGTTCAAGTCAATTAGAATCTTATTAGCCATAGCCGCATGGTACGACTATGAGATATGGCAAATGGATGTGAAAACTGCGTTACTTAATGGAAACATTAAGGAAGAGATCTATATGACGCAGCATGAGGGTTTCACATCTGTTGGAATCGAGCATAAGGTATGCAAGCTTCAGAGATCAATCTACGGTCTCAAACAAGCATCACGAAGTTGGAACCTGAGATTTGATGAAACATTTAAGGAATTTGGTTTCATCAAGAATCCCGAGGAGCCATGTGTGTACAAGAAGGTAGTTAAAAGCACTGTGACATTCCTCGTACTTTATGTTGATG
This sequence comes from Dorcoceras hygrometricum, assembly GCA_001598015.1. NCBI lineage: Eukaryota > Viridiplantae > Streptophyta > Magnoliopsida > Lamiales > Gesneriaceae > Dorcoceras > Dorcoceras hygrometricum. The sequence goes on from KV007730.1 coordinate 789,309, forward strand.
ACATTCTACTCATTGGGAATGATGTAGGAATGTTGCAGTCAACTAAAGGGCACGACTGGTCGCGAAAGGTTACACTCAAAGGCAAGGTGTTGACTATGATGAAACCTTCTCGCCAGTCGCAATGATCAAGTCAATTAGAATCTTGTTAGCCATAGCCGCATGGTACGACTATGAGATATGGAAAATGGATGTGAAAACTGCGTTCCTTAATGGAAACATTAAGGAAGAGATCTATATGACGCAGCCTGAGGGTTTCACATCTGTTGGAAGCGAGCATAAGGTATGCAAGCTTCAGAGATCGATCTACGATCTCAAACAAGCATCGCGAAGTTGGAACCTGAGATTCGATGAAACAATTAAGGAATTTGGTTTCATCAAGAATCCCGAGGAGCCATGCGTATACAAGAAGGTAGTTAAAAGCGCTGTGACATTCCTCATACTTTATGTTGACGACATTCTACTCATTGGGAATGATGTAGGAATGCTGCAGTCAACTAAAGTATGTTTGTCTAGTAGATTTTCGATGAAGGACATGGGTGAAACATCCTATATTCTTGGAATACAGATCTATCGGGATAGATCTAAACGGATGCTCGGACTCACCCAATCTACCTACATCGATACCATACTTAAGAGGTTCTCTATGGAAGAGTCCAAGAGAGGACACCTACCTATGTGCCACGGGGTCACTCTATCTAAGTCTATGTGTCCAAAGACTGATGAGGAGATAGAGAGTATGACACGTCTGCCATATGCCTCGGCAATAGGTAGTATTATGTATGGCATGATCTCCACTAGACCGGATGTCGCATATGCTCTGAGTGTCACGAGCCGCTACCAGGCCAACCCCGGCCAATTGCATTGGAAGGCTGTGAAGGATATTCTTAAGTACTTACGAAGGACTAAGAATATGTTCATGATCTATGGGGGTGGTGAACTGAAACTGGAAGGCTACACTGATTCTATATTCCAGTGTGACGTGGATGATTCGAAATCTACCTCTGGATTTGTATTCATGCTCAATGGTGGTGCTGTCTCTTGGAAGAGTTCCAAGCAAGATGCCATCGCGGATTCAACCACTGAGGCTGAGTACATCGCAGCATCAGCTGCTGCTAAGGAGGTCGTTTGGATAAGGAATTTCGTCCAAGAGTTGGGCGTCATTCCTAATGGAGTTGGTCCAGTCCCGGTGTACTGCGACAACACGGGTGCCGTTGCGCAAGAAAAGGAGCCTAGGTCTCACCAAAGATCCAAACACATACTGAGGAAATACCACATAATCCGGGATATTGTGGCTAGAGGTGACATAGCAGTTGAGAGAGTCGCCTCTGCAGACAACGTTGCTGATCCACTTACGAATCCCTTGCCTGTACCGTTGTTTGAAAAACATCGCGAAACAATGGGACTGCGTCTGATGAGTAGTTGGCTTTAGGGCAAGTGGGAGATTGTTAGAGTAGATGCCCAACTAGCCAACTTGTGGCGTGTGGGTTTATAGACTCTTGTATGAAACAATCTTTATATATGATATTCGCATTTATTTATATGGCATTCTTTACTTTCATTGTGTTGTATGATGATTAAAAATTGTGTTGAGTAAAGACCAAGAATACACTAAAGTGTATGTTAGATGTGATAGTGGGTATGACGGCTATCATGAAACACATCTAATAGTCACTGTGTATTCTGAACATGTTCCTAGTCGATTGGGCCGTCAAAATGAGGATAAGGCCTCCCGAGCTAGAGACTAGTATCTGCGATGCGAAGTACCATTGTTTCATTGGTAGGGAACATTGTGATGTTCTGAGCATGCAGATAGATAGTGCTGGGTCTCACTTTGACCCGTTGCCGACTCACTTGGGGTCATAAGGCGTCGGGATTGGGTGAGACCCCGATGCATGTAGGAGTCGATGCATCGGTGTCGAGGATTCACCGCTCGCAGACATGCGTGGATATCCTATGCTATCTGAGGGGATAATAGTGTATAAATCTCTGGCCAGAGTACTAGAAGTGTTTTAGGCAAATGTGTTTACCTAGTTAGACTCGCGATGTCACTATTTGATCTCCAAGATGTATGCATAGCTATCGGATCTATAACGACTCTCGATTTACCAATGGTCGTTGATCTGATCGGGATATATGGATTGAAAGGACCGTACTGTACGCTAACCACGACCAACTGGTTCTTGCAGGCACTATCAGTGATACCTAGGGGATCATGGGGCGATGTTGCTAGAAACTCTTACAATGATCCGTTGGGCAAGTCCGGGATTGTGATTCCGGAGCCACAATGGTTGTGGGCCCACGGCTAGCTGTATCCCTGAACTATTGAGGGTCACACAAGTACTGGATTAGAGATTCCCGCACGGATACTCAGCTCAATGTGTTGAGCATGAGAAGGGGATTTTGGGGAGTGCGACTTCCTAAAAGTCAACAAGGGTCAAATCGTGATTTCCCGCTGTTGAGGGGCAAAACGGTCATTTTGCACTGTGGTTCTGAAAAATGGTTTTTCAGATCATAATGTTCAGTTTTGGAAACTGAGTCGATCCGTCCGATCTAATCGGCGATCGGAGTTACGATGAAGTCTCGGTGATGGGGATGAACCGAATGTTCATCCGTTGGACCCGGGCCCGTTGGGCCGGATCCAAACCCATCACCAAGTCTACTTAATGTAGACTTAGACTAATTAACTCATAACTAAGACACAAAAACCCTAACCCTAAGCTCTTGTAGCCGCCGCCCCTTCCCTCCTCTAAAAGCCGTCGCCGCCGCCCTTGCGCGCCGCCGCCGCCGCCGCCACGTACCGCCGGAATTTGTTCCGGCCAACTTGACGAGGAGAATCCGTCCGCGCCGATCTCGTCAGGCCTTCTAGTACAGGCTGACGAAGGAGTCTCGTATCCGGTCGTGGACCTGATTGGCGTTATCTACTGCAGTCTACCGTGAAGTGCCGGTTTCCTTGCGAAACTGGTCGGAGCCAGGCACGAGTTGCCAGCAAGGTATTCCACAAAACACCCTATGAATGTCATAGATTGATTGTTTATTTGAAACTGTATTGATCGTCTCCCGGCAAATTTTTGTTCTTCTGCTGCCTCGTCGGGAGGCGTGATCCGGATCCGCCGTGGTTCCCCAACACCAAATGCTATTTCAGACCCGAAAATGCCAACCAAACTCTCGAACAAAGATTTGACCAGCAGGAAACTCCCAAAAACCGATACAATCAATCAAACAAATCATAATACAAATCCAGGTCTCACATTTATCCCCCACTAAAAAGTATTTCGTCCTCGAAATCACAACAACAACTCTGGAAACAACACAACAGCAAGCTACAAACAAAACTCGCCCAACACAAGGCCAAGAGTTCAAGATAACTGAGCAAAAAAATCACAACAACTAAGGAAGGAAAACAGCAAAACTACAAGCTACTGGAAAATATATCCCAACAGCTACTCAAACAGATGCGGCCACTCGCGCTGCATCTTTTCTTCCAGCTCCCAAGTAGCTTCTTCCCTACCATGTTTGCTCCACTTCACCATCACCAACGGAATGGTCTTATTCCTCAACTGTTTCTCTTTTCTGCCAAGGATCTGCAAAGGGTATTCTTGATAGCTCAACGACTGATCTAGCTCTACCTCGTCAGTTCCAAGCACATGAGACGGATCTGGCTCATACTTCCTCGACATGGAAACGTGAAAGACGTCATGCAGAGAAGATAACTCGGACGGCAACAACAGACGATACGCTAAAGGGCCAATCCTCTCGACAATCTCATACGGACCAACGTAACGAGGGGCTAACTTTCTCTTGCGTCCAAAGCGCATCACACTACGAAACGGAGAAACCTTGAGAAATACACGATCACCAACCTGAAACTCAAGAGGTCGACGCCTCTTATTCGCATAACTGGCTTGGCGATCCTGGGCAGCTTTCATCCGCTGTCTAATAAGATCCACGTGATCTTTCATCTGCTGCACAAAGTCAGGGGCAGATAGCTGGTTCTCCCCCACTTCTTCCCAACACACTGGCGATCTGCACTTCCTGCCATACAAAGCCTCGAAAGGCGCCATGCCAATCGTCACTTGGTAGCTGTTATTATACGAAAACTCAACCAAAGACAACGCGTCTTGCCAACTACCTCCGAAATACAACACAACAGCACGCAACATATCCTCTAACGTCTGGATAGTTCGCTCAGATTGGCCATCTGTTTAGGGATGATACGTGGTACTCATAGCCAATCTAGTGCCCAAAGCTGTCTGCAAACTCTTTCAAAACCTGGAAGTAAACCTCGGATCTCGGTCAGACACGATTGAAACAGGCACACCGTGCAATCTAACAATAAAATCAACGTACAGCTTCGCCATCTTATTCAACGAGAAGGTCATCCCATAGGGAATGAAGTGTGCAGACTTAGACAAACGGTCTACAACTATCGAAACAGCATCGCATCCTCGGCTGGAACGAGGCAAATGCGTTACGAAATCCATCGCAATGTGCTCCCAATTCCATTGGGTCACCTCTAAACAATGCAACAGTCCACCAGATCTCATCCTTTCGGCCTTAACCATCTGGCAGTTCAAACAACGAGCGACAAAACCAGCAAATTGGGCACAACCAACCTGCCCCGGAAACGCAACCAACCCTCCCCGGAAACGCAAACAACCACCGGACGAGACAGAATAGTCCTCAAGTTCGCCAGCCCTGACTTTCAACTTCAACTCGTGGATTGAAGGATCGGTCCTCTGAGCTGCTCGAATGCTAGAAACAATCTGCGGTTCCACTTGAAAAGATGAAACCATCACACAATCCTCAGCCGGGTAGAATCTCCAACCCGTAGTGTTAAGATGCTCTTGATCCTTAGAGATGTACAACGACGCAAGCATCTCACTAGCCTTCCTGCTCAAAGCATCAGCCACTACGTTCGACTTCCCAGGCTGGTATTTAATCTCACAGTCAAAATCCTTAAGCAGCTCCATCCACCGACGCTGTCTCATGTTCAAGTCAGGCTGCGAAAACAGATACTGCAAACTCTTGTGGTCGGAGTACACCACAAACTGCTCGCCATACAGGTAGTGACGCCAGATCTTTAACGCAAAGACCACCGCTGCCAACTCCAAATCATGAACTGGGTAACGAGTCTCGTGCGGTTTCAACTTCCGCGAGGCATACGCAATGACTCTACCATTCTGCATCAACACACAACCCAATCCATTTAGCGAAGCGTCAGAACAAACAACAAAACCACCTGAACCGGACGGCAAAGCCAACACAGGCGCAGTAGTTAACTTTTCCTTAAGCAGTTGAAAAGCATTCTCACACTGCTCAGTCCAAAAAAACCGTTTATCCTTCTGGGTCAATTGGGTCATCGGCTTTGCTATAGAAGAAAACCCCTCAATAAAACGACGATAATAGCCAGCCAGACCTAAGAAACTGTGAATCTCAGACACATTTCTTGGTCGCTCGTAGTTCAACACGGCATCCACTTTACTGGGATCCACAGAAATGCCATCTGCTGAAATGACATGACCCAGAAATACTACGCGTTCCAACCAGAACTCGCACTTGGAAAACTTCGCATACAACTGCTGCTCTCTCAACCTCTGAAGAACAATTTCCCAGTGCTCCTTGTGCTCCCTCGGAGTCTTCGAGTACACCAGGATGTCGTCTATAAAAACAATCACAAACTAATCTATGAACTCTTGGAAGACTCGGTTCATCAGATCCATGAAGACTACAGGCGCGTTTTTCAACCCAAACGGCATCACCAAAAACTCAAAATGTCTGTACCTCGTACAAAACACAGTCTTCGCGACATCTTGTTCCCTCACTCTGAGCTGATGGTACCCGGAACGAAGATCAATCTTAGAATACACCGCAGAACCTTGCAACTGATCAAACAGATCATCGATTCTCGACAACGGGTACTTATTCTTCACAGTGGCTTTATTCAACTGACGAAAATCAATGCACATCCGCATTGAGCCATCCTTCTTCTTCACAAACAAAATGGGCGCTCCCCACGGTGACATACTAGGGCGAATGAAACCCTTCTCCAGCAAATCATCTAACTGTACCTTGAGTTCTCTCAACTCCGCAGGCGCTAGATGATACGGGGCATGACAAATCGGAGTTGTGCCAGGCACCAACTCTATGCTGAAGTCTATCTCCCGCCTCGGAGGAAAACCAGGAATCTCCTTTGGAAACACGTCGGGAAAGTGTCGCACCATGGGAACGTCACTAAGCTGAACACTAGAAGAAGAAGACGCATCCAAAGCGTAAATTATAAAGCCAGCATTTCCCAAAGACAACAAGCTAAACATTTCCATCGCGGAGACCAACGGAATCTTCGATCTCGAGTCCTGGCTATAGAATTCCCACTTCTCGCCAGACAAAGGCCTAAAGCGCACAATGCCATGGAAGCAATCCACGGAGGCCCTGTAGTTGGACAGCACATCCATCCCAACTATGCAATCGAAATCCCAAAGCATCAAACGGATCAAATTCGCTAACAAGTCATGCTCACCAAACCGCAACACACCATCCAACAAAATCTCTTGCGAGAACATGCTCACACCACCGGGGGTAGAAACAGAAACAGCATCGCGCAAAGGGATGGTACACAAACCATGCTCAAAAACAAATGAATCAGAAATAAACAAATGCGATGCACCGGTGTCAAACAACACACGAGCAGGAAAGTCAAAAACAAAAAGACGACTGCCCAAAACCCGAAGGGCCAGGCTGCTGAAACGGCCTAAACGGAGTCTCACCAAAACGGGGCTGCTGAAAGTGCTGCGAACGGCCCCTAGACTGACCCCCACGACCCTGAGGCTGGGCCGCGGCCTGCTGTGATCCAGCTGACGGACACACTCTCGCAAAATGCCCGTACTGACCACAAAGGTTGCAGGAACCCTGCACACCAACACACTGCGTGGAAGGATGCTTTCCACCGCAAAAGCCACAAAATTCCACCAGAGAGCCGCTGATACTCGAGTTGCCTGAACCAGAAGACCCTGAACCGGACTTCTTCTTGAATTGCTGATCGCGGGGTCGAAACCTCTGATGGCCAGACTGCTGAGCTACCTGCTGCTGCTGCTGAGGAAAATGCGCGGACTGAGAACTCTGAGACGACTGAGCTCCCTGACCAGCGGGTCTACCACCCTGCACCGCCTACGCCACCTGCGCACTACGGCTCTTCATGCCCTCCTCAATGTGGATAGCAGTATCCACGGCCTCAGCATACGACTTGGGCTTGCTTGTCAGAACGCTCTGTTACAGTTTTCCATTCAAGCCCTCCACAAACCTGGTACTCTTGGCCCTCTCCCGGCCAGCAACATGCGGAACATAAGCCAACAAAGCAGAAAACTTGCGAGCATACTCGCGCACAGTCAACGAACCCTGCTCCAAGAACTCAAACTCCCGCTCACAGGCAGCTACATAGGAGTCGGGGACATACTCCTGCCTGAAGACCTGGTAGAACTGTCCCAAGTAATACCAACACCAGTGTCGAGTAAGGTACTAGACGTACCTCGCCACCAACGCTCTGCGGACTTCCTCAACAACAAGGTCACCAACCTCAACCGGAGATCGTCGTCATACTGGGCTCGATCAAAAAGATGTATGACACTATGGAGCCAAGAATCCGCATCCTCACTCGACTCATCGCCATTGAAGATAGGAGGATTCATCCTCTGAAACCGAGCTATAACCACATCAATTCTCTCTACCGGAGCCGGTGGAGCCTCAGCCTCCTCTTCTCCACTACTCTCAAGAGTATGACTAGGAGCACTATACTGATCCTCGTTCTGTCCTCCTGATTCCTGGATCTGCCCCCTACCTCTACCACGACGTCTAGGCGGCATCTAAAACACTCAACAGGATAAGGAAAAACAGAACAGATACAGCATAGAAAGCATATAACACAAAATATGCAGCACGTAGTCACATAAGTCAAGCACATGCAACACGCAACACTGTGCCTAGACTCAAGTGCGATCAAAGGAATTGAGCTTATCCCAGTTTAAGCTCTGATACCAAAAATGTCAGGCCTCGTGCTCACAACAGATAAACACATGCGGAAGCTATCAAAAAGTGGGTAAAATTTTCGCTTTTAGGCCCGATGGTTTTAAACATATAATTTAAAATACAGCAATACTTAAAATAAGTTTCCCAATTCATAAAACAACCAATAATAAAACATACATAATTCAAAACATGTATCAGACTCCCCTACGGGTACAACAACAAAGCGCAGGGCATCCCCCTGGCTAACTGATACATATATATAAGTATACTATATGCAACTGGGACACGCTAGCCACCTCCTGGGGCACCACCAGCTGGGTTAAAACCACGACCAGCTGTAGAACCTGGGTTTCCTGAAAACAACGCAACAAAGAACAAACCAAGCCCCGGAGGGACATGGGGTCAAACCCCAGTACGGAGAGAAACTATACAACAGCAATAAACAGCAAGGAATAAAATGCATATGCTATGCATGAGATGCCGAATAACAACGGAAATCTCGACCCACGAGGGAGCTAAGGAACTCAAACATAGCTCCAAGAATTACCAACAACATACAGTGGCCACGGGGTGTGTTCACAGTGTGGTAGTGAGCCACTCGCCATGACACTACCCCCACTTACCATATGCATCAAACAACTCAACCTGCTGTTGCCTCGCCCATGAACTGTGGTAGTTAACCACTCGGCGCATGGTGGCTATGATCCCAGCAGGGAGATGAGAGTGCGGTATTGCCGCTCGCCCTCACATCCTGGTAAGAAACAACAACAATACAACAAGTTACAAAGACTACCAAAGCTGGAAAAAGGAATACCATGCGTGTATGCAACATGCTGGAATACAAGAATATACACCTATGCAACACAGCAATAACACAATAGCATACAGAATCCCCAACAGGACACAACCAGCAGGCACGGCCATTCCACATACCAGCAACTACAATCATCCAAGCCATAACTTCGCCGTAATATAAGCTCAAATCCGTACCTTATACTGAGCAACAATTAACACTGCGAGAAATCCCGAAGACTCTGGTAAAAGCCTGTTAAACACATGACATACACAACATAAATCCAACGGGTTTCTAATCAAGCTCACGGCTGGGAGTCACACTCGACCAGCTGCTCAATATACCTCAACAATTACATAGAAAGCTTAAAACTATGGCTAGGAACAAGGTCACACCGAAAACCAGAACGTAGTTCTACCCGGTCGACGTAACACTCGAACGGAAGCAACTTCGCGTTCCTCAACTAGCCAATTACAGCTTCTAAAACTGGTACGAAATGGAAGAGCTTCTCGAGAGGAGTCCAACGCTACCTCGCACGAGCAAAACAACCACCGGAAACGACGGGAATTCACCGAAAAAGCTCACGGCTGAACAGTGCTCTAGGGTTCGAAGGATAAGGAACGAAAGGCTGGAAATTTCTAAGTATGGGAAATGATATCACAAAATCGAAGACCAAGTCTTACTTAAATAATTCCCACAACTGCTGAAATCTACACAATCAATTGTCACCCGACAAAATCAGCAGGAACACTACAAACATCAGACGCAAGGAACCAACTGCTGATTCTCAATTAACGCTAAAACAATCGCAAAAAAAACCAACAACTGGTTCTCAAAACGGCGTCTCGCCAACTTACTCAAACGACGTCGCACAGGATACTCTACCAGCAGCTGGGTATCCAGTCGAAAGAACAAAACAATGCAACGCTTCTCTCTGCTGGTTCCAGTCGCAACCTCAAAACGCAGCGTTGCAACTAACTCAAACGACGTCGCTCCACTGACGTCATCCCGTCGCTAGCTCTCGTGAAATACCAGCAGCAAGCAACAGCGGCGAAAATCACTCGCAGCTGGACTCCCAGTTGCAACAACGAAACGACGATGTTTCCTCTTCGAGCTACAGGAATGTTGACCCGCGTTGACATCTGCTTCTGCTGAACAACCAGCAGACACACACACGCCAATCCACCAGCTGGTACCAGACGCAATATCAAAACGACGTCGCGCCAACTAATCTAAACGCAGTCGTTTTGCCCTCAATACACAAAAACACTTAAGCATCTGTTGATCACCACACGCGCAACCAGACTTCGTGCAAACGACGACGTTTCAGGAATCTTGTGCTAAAACATGCTTCGACTGGTTTTGCCACCGACCAGCTGCTAGCTCACAAAACCAGTTGATACTCAAAAACACGAAAACTTCCAGAATTGCTCCAAATGCTATTTCAGACCCGAAAATGCCAACCAAACTCTCGAACAAAGATTTGACCAGTAGGAAACTCCCAAAAACCGATACAATCAATCAAACAAATGTTAATAAAAATCCAGGTCTCACAAATTGAGTGCTATTGGGAAGATGTCCAAGCTGGAATATTAAGGGACGCCCAAAATGGTCCAACAGATGACATTCAAGTTGATTCAGCTTCAAGCTAAGATCAGCACAGAAGAAACAAGTTTAGAGCGGTTTCACCTCAGGAGAACAGCTTTAAGTTCAGAAATAAAGTGCAGATTAAAGGTCAGCTTACAGTTCAACAGACCAGATAAGAATCAGTTCAGATCAGTTAAAAGCGCAATAAGAAATAGATATGCTTAGAGCTCAGAACAGATCAGATCGGGTATTCACTCATATAAGCATATCAGAAAGAATGAGCGTCATATTTATATATCAGTTCAGTGTGAACAACTCATAGCAGAATCCGTTCATAACAACTAAGAATGCTTATGCTGGAATAGTACAGAACAGAGAGAAATGAAAGGTCAGATTAGTGTACATCAGAACAGAGCAGCACTTAGTGATCAGCTTATCAGTTTAGAGAAGAATAGAACAGACAGATCATATTAGAGCAGGCTTCATATCAGATCAGCTCAGAGGTCTAAGATGGTGCAGTGCAGTGCAGTGCAGTGCAGATCTTAGCAGAACAGCTCAAACAGCTATGAGCTGTATAGAGAAGAACAAAACAACTTAGAGCTGTACAAAGAAGGTCAAAACAGAGCAGAGCTGTACAGTGCATAACTAAACAATCTCGGAGCTGTACGAAGTAGATTACAGAAGAACAAATCAATACGAAGCAGATTAAAGCAGGAAAACCTTAGAGATAGCTTCGTAGAGGATCAACACAGGGACCATCTCAGAGGAAAAGTGAAGCAGATCAGACCAGAGCTGGTCAAATGAAGTCAAAAAACCGTACGAACAACAAAAAGAACAAGCGAGGACAAAACCGTATGTGAAAAAGTCAAATTTTGCGGGCTGTTTCTCAAAGATTCTATTTCTCACACTCCGCATGATGTTCTTTTTATAGTTCTGGTTCTTGAAAGGTTTTAGCATCGAGAAGTAAATCTATATGCGTTTCTCAGAACTATATACGTTTCCCGCTAATGCTACCGTCCCCTTTTTCTGCTACTGCTGCTACCTTCCCCCTTTTTGACATCACCAGCTTTTTTAATATGAGCAACTAATTTGCATTGTAATGCTTTGTTCTGCTCTAATATGCTTCAGACAGCTCTGAGCTTGTTTCTTTCTACATTGTACAGTTCTGATCTGCTTCAACCTTCTTTGTACAGCTCTGATCTGTTTTGTTCTTCTCTGTACAGCTCTGAGCTGTTTGAGCTATTCTGCTACAATCTGTACTTTGCTGCACCAGCTTAGACCTTTGAGCTGATCGAATATGAAGCCTGCTCTGATCTGATTTGCCTTTTCTGTTCTTCTCTCAACTGATAAGCCGATCACTCAGTGCTCCTCTGTTCTGATATACCCTAAGCTGATCTGTTAGTTTCTCTGTCTTATATATTGTTCCAACTTAGGAGTTCTTAGGTGTTCTGAGCCGATTCTGCTCTGACCGGTTCACACTGAACTGATATATATATATCACCCTAACTCTGTCTAAGCTTCTTATCTGAGCTGAATACCCGATACGATCTATTCTGAGATCTGAGCTGATATGATTCTCATTGCGCTTCTAATTTGTTCTGAACTGATTTTGATCTCATCTGTTGAACTGTAAGCTGAACTGTAAGATGATTACAAAATATCGTTTTGTAAGAAGCATGGTTTGTAGTAGGTTTATCGTACCAAAAGAGGTGTGGGTAATTTACCACCAAAAGAGGTATGGGTCATCTACCAACAAACATATTTTATCAAAAACCCCTACTACTCCTTTAAAATTTAAAATCTACTACTAAATTTTGAAAATCAACACTAAGTCAAAGTTCTTTCTATAACTCACTGTCAGCTCCGGATTGTGCTTGGGCTCATTCTTTCGGAAATCTTCTGGACCGTGCTTCTATGATGGAAAGAAAGAAATCAGCTTAGGCGAAATCAGCTCAGACGAGAGCTGAATGCAATAATATCAAAACATCCCTTAAAAAGAAAAATGCTAACAAATGTGGTTCTATGGATTTTGGGGCGCTACACTTGGTCCTCTAAGAGACCAAGATATCATCGATAAAGACGATTACAAAGCGTTCAATGTACTTGTGGAAAGCTCGGTTCATTAGGTCCATGAAGACAGCAGAGGAATTCGTCAATCCAAAAGGCATCACCAAAATTCATAATGTCCATACCTGGTCCAAAAATCTGTCTTCACAACATCATCATCTCGGATCCTCCACTGATGATAACCCAAACACAAATCAATATTTGAGTACATTGCTGATCCTTGCAACTGATCGAACAAGTCATCAATCCTCAGCAATGGATACTTGTTCTTCACTTTCGCTTTTTTCAGTTTCCCAAAATCAATGCACATCCGCATCGACCCATCTTTCTTCTTCACAAACAAAATCGGAGCTCCCCAAGGTGACATCCTCTGTATAGTGATTCCTGTTGGCGAAAGTGGCGGATCCGGATCCCATTTCCCGGGGGCACAGCGGAAGTTTAAAATTTGCCCCGGAAAACGTTCTATACATATAAATCAAATCATAAAACATACATAGGATGTTTTATCGAATGCTACCTTGCTGGCGTCTAGGCGCATGGCTCCAACAAAATTCACAGGGAATCTGGCTCTTCAAATGTAGGCGGCGGTAGATCCTCCTAATCAGGTCCACGACCGGAAACCAGAGTCCTTAGTCAGCCTGCACTAGAAGTCCTGACGAATTTGGCACGGACGGAAAGTCCTCAAAAGACGATCGGAACAAGTCCGATCACGACGGCGGCGGCACGGCGGCACGGCGCAAGGTGGCGGCGGCCGATGGGTCGTGTGGGAGAGGGAGGGGCGCTCAAGATGGAGGCTAGGGTTTGGAGTGTGATGTTATGTTGTGATAAGTTGCCCTAGATCAAGTCTTGTATTTAAAATCATACCTGGGCTTGAACCGGCCCAATGAACTTGGGTCAATCCCAGGTACATATGAACATTCGGTTCAATTAAATCACCGTGGCTTCATCATAATCCCGATCGTCGATCAGATCGGACAAATCAACACAGTTTACAAAACTGAGTATTATGATGCGAAAATAATTTTTCAGACCACCTAGTCCAAAATTACAGTTTAGCCCCTCAACTTTGGGAAATCGCAATTTGACCCCTGTTGGCTTTTAGGAAGTCTCACTCCCTAAAATCCTCCTCCTATGCTCAACACATTGAGCTCAGTTTCTGTGCGGGAATCTTGAATTCAGTACTTGTGTGACCCTCAATGGTTCAGGGATACAGCTAGCCGTGGGCCCACAACCATTGTGACTCCGAAATCACAATTTCGGACTGACCCATCGGATCATGGTAAAGCACCTAGCAACATCGCCCCATGATCCCCTAGGTATCACTGATAGTGCCTGCAAGAACCAGTTGGTCGTGGTTAGCGTACAGTACGGTCCTTTCAACACATATATCCCGATCAGATCAACGACCATTGGTAAATCAAGAGTCGCTAGAGATCCGATAACTATGCATACATCTTGGAGATTAAATCGTGACATCGCGAGTGTTACTAGGTAAACCTATTTACCTAAAACACATCCAGTACTCTGGCCAGGTATTTATACACTATTATCTCCTCGGATAGCATAAGATATCCACGCATGAACGCGAGCGGTGAATCCTCGACAACGAAGTATCGACTCCTACATGCATCGGGACCTCACCCAATCCCGCCACCTAATGACCCCAAGTGAGTCGGTAATTGGTCAAAGTGAGGCGCCTATCACGTAGAGTCTCAATGACGTTTCGAGTAGTGAGGACTAATCAGTACAACCAAGACCTCGGACTTATCCACTCGACAAATGGTAACCATTTGGAAAGTCCGAACGAGGGTATTTCGATAGATCACCAGGTCACTATCCATCTGCATGCTCAGAACATCACAATGTTCCCTACTAATGAAACATGGTACTTCGCATCGCAGAATTTAGTCTCAAGCTCGGGCGGCCTTATCCTCATTTTTACGGCCCAATCGACTAGGAACGAGTTCAGAATACACAATGACTATTAGATGTGTTTTATGATAGCCATCATATCCACTATCACATCTAACATACACTATGGTGCATTCTAGGTCTTTATCCAACACAATTGTTAACATTATAACATAATGAAAATAAAGAACGCCATAATAGAAATGCGTATTTCATAAATAAAGATCGTTATACACAAGAGTCAATAAAACCCACACGCCACAAGTTGGCTAGTTGGGCATCTACTCTAACAATTCCCTTCTCTAGCATATCTCGCAACTAATCCTTAAGTTCCCTCAATTTAGCTGGTGACAAACGTAGGTAGCTCTAGAAACCGGGGCAGTTCCTGGAACCAATTCAATGTTGAAATCAATCTCTTGTCTCGGAGGAAATCCAGGAATCTCATCTTGAAAGACTTCAGGAACTCTCTAGCAACAGGGATGTCACCAACCTCCAATTGCGGTTACGATGTCATATCCAAAGCATAGATCATAAATCCAGAATTCTCGAGAAACAGAAAACTAAACATCTCCATAATCGACACTAGGGTGATCTTGGATCTCTAATCAACACCGTAGAAATCCCACTTTTCTCACCAGATTGAGGTCTAAACCTCACCATGCTATGGAAGCAATCAAATGTTGTCAGGCCCGGTGCTCTAAACAGGGATTAATTACTCAATTATTCAAAATCACAATCACAATCACGCGGAAGCATAAAACACGGGCTAAAAATTTTCGCTTGGGCTTGAACTAAAATATCATTTAAAATACAAACATAATCAATGTCAGGCCCTGTTGCCTAATTACAGATTAAATACTCATTTAATCATAATTATACGAAAGCATTCAAATCATGGGCTAAAAATTTTCGTTTTGGTCCTGATCCAATTTATCAATCAAAATAAGTTCATAATCAAAATAAGTAGTTTAACTCAAAACTCACAACACAACAGGTAAACAAAAAGTAGTCAATCAACTACAGATCCCCAAACATAAATAAAGGCACAGGACATCCCCTGGCTCAATATGTCAATACATAGTTATAACTGGGACTCAAAATCAAAATGGGGATCGACCAGTTGAAGCTCCACTCTGCCCAACCTAGTTACCTGAAGAACCTGCAAAGGCCAATCATCGACCCAAACAGCCCAAAAATAGAGAAAAGAAACGAGGTCAAACCTCAGTACGAAGAGCACTCATAAAACAGCAAATCATAAAACATGCAATATTCACATCATGATATGCATGAGGCTGTCAAGGAAAATCGATCATCTCGGCCAACAACTCAGCTGGCAAATCTCAATTGAGCCTCAAACACCGCGCAAACCAATCAGCCGATAGAAATCATCGGTCCGTGATCTTCAGGTCCGTCGACCATAACAACTCAGTGGTCTTCAGGCGCGACTGCTCAGCCGGCACCACCCCGATGATAGCATTGGACTTTTCAGGCGCGACAACTCAGCCGGCCGATCACAATGCTAGCTCGACTCGGGTCATCAATCAAACATCAGGCTCAATATGTATGCATGAATGACAGGAATATCAATTCTCACATACATAAATCAACGTAAACAGAACAAGTAAATCACATAACAACCAAGTCAAGTATGTTCACGTAAACACCCAGATCACAGCAATCAGATCATGCTGGAATATTCACATGCTAATGTCCAAAGCTGTTTAAATAAGCTTAGTTCGTACCTCAAACAGCTTCTAATACCTCGACAGATCATGCAGAACACAGCTCCAACTGCCTGATCAAGTTTGCTACTCACGAGCTCCTCAAAAGCTCAACGGAAAATGCATACAAGCCCAAATCTGTCAAGATATCTAACAATCAGCTCACAACAAAGCTTATACAGCTTACATCTAAAGATGCATTGCCTAAATCAGCTACCTCAACTCAACAGATCACTTCCAGTTCTAAATCGGAGCATAATTCGAGAAGAAATCACTTACTCGAAAGCTGTAAAGAACAAAATAACTGCTTCCAAAAACTCGCGAAGATATTCGAACTTTGCAACTACTTCGCGCTACCTCAACACGTCGATCTAAAGCTCCAAACTGGTATCAATCGAAAGCCCTAAGGAAGGCAAGATCAGCACCACCAATCTTGCTCCGAACGGCGGTGTAAATCGACGGCAATCGACGGAGAAAGGTTCGAATGAACAGTACTAATCGAGGGTTCCCGGGGAAGAAGATAAGAAAATATCGGGTTCGTAATTCTCTAAGTGTTGATCGAAACTTATATTTAAATCCACAAGTCAAAGCTACAGTGAAGGTCAATCACCGACATATTCAAATCTCAGTGCTACTCGGATGTGACTCTGCTATCTCAGATATGACTTCGCTACACTATACTAGCGCACCACCATCCAACGACGTCGCATAAGGGTCCCACTCAAAACAACAGATCTCGCATAAAAGGTCCGCTCGCGAATGTCCAGATATGGTCAATCTGAAATCATTTAAACTGAACCGATCTACACCAACTCACGAACCAGACCGTTCCACATAGTACCTATTGACCAACACATGGCTTTCACCAGACGACACCGCACTAGAGTCCAATTCAAATCAAATCTATCTAAACGACGCCGTACCAATCACTCCCTGCAAACGCCAAATTGATATGCACCAAACGACACTTATTGTACTCAAAACGACATCGCTTCACTTCCCTCTCAAGTCCAATTGCTCAAACCCACGAGGGACTTCTCAAATCTGATTCATGCTAGCGCTAACGCGGGAATCCTAATAACTAACCTTCTCCAAGCCACTCGATAGCGACCAACAGTCCACATCTGATCTGTTCTACCTCAGATCTGAATATCCAAAATCACCAACAGTAAAACCCAACCCGATGGTTAACTTCCCTATTAGTAATCCTCTCCCAGATCTGATTAACTAATAAATTACCATATTAACAATTTTTAGTCCTCACAATCAAAATACGGATTTTAACTCAAAAATCCAAACAACGGCAGGAGCAATACTGAACGTATCCAAGTATGTCAACAAATATAGATTCCCCAAATACAGTATTCCCACAGGGCATCCCCTGGTTCAATAGTTCAATACAAAATATAACTACGACTCAAAATAGGGATCTACCAGCCGATGCTCCACTCGGTCCAGCTTGATTACCTGAAGATCCTGCAAAGGCCAACACAGAACAAAGTATCCCAAAAAGGGAAAAATAAACAAGGTCAACTCTCAGTACGAAGGGAAATATAAAACAACTATCAGATACTCATGCAACATATTATGTCATGTCATGCATGAGGGTTGTCAATAAAATCAGGAATCAAGGCACAGCGAGCTCCGCCGGTAAGTCAAATATCAAAGCCCAGCGACCTTCGTCGGCTAATCAAATCTCAGTGAATCATTGGAAATCCAAACTCAGCAGACTCCGCTGGCTATCACGAGTCTGTGAAAGCGTTGGATATTCGAGGCACGACAGACTCCGTCGGGAAATCAATCTCAAGCACAGCGACCTCCGCCGACTAATCCCAAACTCAAGGATGCATTCGATCTCAAGGAATTCAGGCTCAATATGAATGCATGTATGCAAGGCCAATCAAATAAAAGCAGTATGCAATATCTTATAAACAGCATAATCCGCAGGTAAAATCAGCACAAATCAGGTTCTACAATGCGATTCTAGGCCAGGAAACTCCGCTCACAGCCACAAACTCAACAGCATACTCAGCTCACGCAAATCAAGCATATTACACAGCACGTAAACAGCACGACATAATATGTTCTCAGGTTCATCTCAAAACTGTAAATACAAGCTCAAATTTGTACCTTTGCTAAAATCTTACGACGCAGTCTCAATCCAAGCTCATGGCTGCAACAGCAAGCTCACTGCTCAAACCCTAGATCTCAGCCAATAGTCCAAGACCACCAGCTCCGGTCAAAACTCAATATAGCTGTGGATATCAACATAGTTCAACTCAGCAGAACAGTGCTGAAACTCTAACACATCAACTTCTCGTCTCTTCTCTATTCCGGTCGCTATCGGCCTCCAAACTGGTACAAGATTAAAACTCTCTAACAGATGCTTCCAGCTGTAGCATCCTTTCTCAAAACCACTCGACCAAACTCCAGTAGGCGGAAGAAGAAGGCACCGGGTGAACAGTGCTAGGGTTTCGCGATAGCGTACGCTATTGGGAGAGAAATATATTTAAGTGTGAAAAATGAATAAAATGTACCGGTCTGATCTACAATGCTCACAATTCAGTTTAGCCCTTCATCTCTCATCGGTTTAGCTTTTGGTATGTTGTTCAGCTCTCGCGTATCCTTCAGCTTACAAAGCCCACTCAGCTCTCAAGTATTACTCCAGCTCAGGAGAAATACGATCATTTCTTAACAAAACTAACCACTACCCACAGCTTTCGCCCAAAGCTGATTCTGATAATCAGCACAGTACAACTTCTGGAAATATGCTCCTTCAGTTCAGGATATCTCAGAAATGGTCTCTAAACTGTAATCTTTAGAACAACTTACGATAGAAGACTCCTTCAATCCAACAAAACTGTTCAGCTAAGATTACGTCTACAGTTCCTTCAGTCCGCCAACTCTCTGCACTGTACCAGCTCGAGCATCCAACAGCACGCTGCTTCGCAGCTGATGCGCACAAATGCTCACGTCCGCTACTCAAGTCACATCCCCAGTAGCTTACGGCTACAGTGGTATCAGATCACCTCAGATCTTCTCGTTGTATTCCATGTCAGGCCTCGTACTCAATCAGAGTAAAATCACATAAAACACAATAGCGGAAGCATTAAAAACAGTGGCTAAAATTTTTCGCTTTGACCTGACTTAGAAAACATAATTTAAAATACACTGATATTCAAAATATTGGTTTACAACACTCGAAAACAAATTACAATGCAACTAACATACAAGCATAGAGTGACTCCCAATAAACAAACAGATGAGTCTCTCGCTCAACATAGATACAATACAATATAAAGAAAATATCATATGTATCTACTACATATAGCTGGGACACTTTATCCACCTCCCGGAGCATTACCAGCTGGATCAACTCCACGACCAGCGGAGAAACCATGAAAACCAGAAAACACACACAGGCAAACAAGACAACCAGCTCCAGAGGGACAAGGGGTCAAAGGATCTCAATAAACTGCTCAACAACTGATACCCAATCAACTGGAAGATAGTGGCCACGGGGTGTGTGAGTATATGAGAGCTACCCACTTGTCTCAACACACGGTACCAGATGCAGAACTCGTCTCTCAACCTGCTGTTGCCCAACTCTTGAGATTTGGGAGCTACCCAATCCGCTCATAGTGGCTAACAGATCCAAGTAGGGAGATGAGGGTTACGAGAGTTACCCGCTCGGCCTCTAAAACAGGCATCCTGGTACACACAGATCAATACAACAAGGCACGGCTAAACAAGATTTGAGCTCAACACGAATAATGCGTGTATGCAATGTAACATCTTGCAATAAACAACACAACAGAGGCAAGCAATGACAGCACAGAAGCATACACAACAGTGCACATAATATCCACGCAAATCCAACGCTGTAAAACAAGCTCACATCCGTACCTTAGTTCTGAACTACAATTACCATAGAAGCAGTACCGAGCAACCATATCTGAAACCTGCTAAGCCAAAAAACAACGCTAACTCAGGGACGTAAAGCTCAGAGCTACGAACTCAACCTTCTCTGTCCTACCCTTCTAGCTCAACAAACAGCTCTAAACGAAGCACAAGGTAGGAACTAACACTTACCCAACAATCTACCTGAACGGCAGAAGCAAATATGCTCAAATGCTAACGAACTACATAGGGAAGCTTCCTTCGTGATCTTCTTCCAGCTAAACGCAAGCCTTCAAAAGAGGTATGAGAAGAATCGCCTTGGCAAGAGGAGTCTAGCGCTACCACTCTTGCGTCCGTCAAAGCTGTCTACCGCCGGCAATCGTAGAAAATAAGCTTCGATGAACAGTAGCTAGGGTATCGCGACAGGGTAAGGTTACGAGAATATTTCTATGTGTTGGGAAAAATATCGCGTTCGAAGGTCAAAGTCTTCAATATATATACTTTAAGTTCCCCAAACCTGATGAACAGTAACTGAAACGAACCAGACTCTAGAAAAACATTTTTTTTAAACATATGAGGAATACATACATGAAAGTATGGCTCGTTCCCTTTTTAAAACATTTCTAAACCATTTGCTCAACAATACTTTAAACATAAATAACGAAATATTTTAAAACGTGAAGACATCCGTACTGTAAAAAACTAACTGAGTAAAAATACTAGAACTGAACTTTTTTAAAACCATCATACTAAAAATGTATCATCACAAAGAATAACATCGCTGCGGTAATGGGTATTGCTGCAGCAGGCGCTCAGATGTCCT
Organism: Dorcoceras hygrometricum; assembly: GCA_001598015.1. NCBI lineage: Eukaryota > Viridiplantae > Streptophyta > Magnoliopsida > Lamiales > Gesneriaceae > Dorcoceras > Dorcoceras hygrometricum. Next base: position 810,130 of record KV007730.1, read on the forward strand.
CACCGTCAGTCGGGGTGTACTCAGCGGGGTCATCACCTGCACCATTTAAACCTAGTGAGCCTAGAGGCTCAGCATGCTGAATAACATCGCTGCGGTAATGGGATTGCTGCAGCAGGCGCTCAGATGTCCTCACCGTCAGTCGGGGTGTACTCAGCGGGGTCATCACCTGCACCATTTAAACCTAGTGAGCCTAGAGGCTCAGCATGCTCTATCTTATATCATAACAAAGTACATACTAATAAAATCACATGCAAACACATACTTGTAATAAAATAACGTTAAAACATGAATGCGTGCATGATCTTAAAACATTGTTTCATACATTCATATCATACATAACATAAAGGCATGACATAACATAACATGGAAAACGTATGATTCGTATCAGTGAATGCGAGCGGGCGTGTGACTGATCAGTCGAAATAAACAACGTACGTGGCGGTACGGTTCATCCGACCTTACCTCGGGATCCCTCACATCTCTATGCTTGCCACTTCACCATGTCGTGATCACATGGATCCATAGGCTCATAACCATATATTAAAACAGGGGATCCCCGGGCCCGGCTACCCAGCTATCTTCCATCATTAAACTTTGCCACATCACTTCAATCCCTCGGATTTTATCTTAAAAAGAGACATGTCTGATCGTTTCATAAAATCTCATGATGCGTGCATTTCCTAAAATCATGCAATTTAAAAGGCTTAGCCCGTCAATGTATATTTAATCCTTTCCTTTAAAACATTTACGTACACAGAATACTACATATATAATTAAATATATATATACGGGCTTCTACATTTTTTACTTCGGTCAAGGACTGGTTCAGGAGCCTGGCCCAATACTTCTAGATTTAACATTAACCCCAACTCAGCCCATGACTTAAATGTTCTCCATTAAAATTTCCTAACGCCTTCTAATTTTGACTACTTTTAATTCAATTTTGACTTTAGAATCAAACGCTAATTTTGACTAATTCAAAATCAAATTTGACTAATTTAAAATCAATTTTGACTTTAAAATCAATTTAATCAAAATTTGACTATAAAATGACAACTTAATCCAATTTTGACTCAAATGGCCAATTTTGACCAAAATACCGATTTTGACCAAATTAAAACCAAAAAATCAATTTTGACTTATTAAAAATAAAAGACTCCAATTTTGACTAAAAACTTAAAAAATAAACATGAACTCCCATTTTTTTAAAAGTTTGACTCAATTAAAACATTTGACTATTTCCTTTAAAATTGGACATTTGACTAAAAATTAAAATATAACAGGTCCAAAAAATAAATAACTCGGGTCAACATTAAAAAATTTTTGACTCGAGACTCAAAGAACCGATCCGGTCCAACCGAAACGGCCAAACCTGTTCAATTAGACCGAACCAACACCTCAAGCCCTACACGCACAACCACACGCACTCTCCCATGCAAGCGACCAGCCGCCGCCTAACTTAAACTTGTGACCTGCTCCGGCCACCCTGGTCAGAGCCCCGCGGGCTGGACCACCCCCAGGTCTAGCTGGTCCTAACTAGACCACCTGCACGAGGGCGCACGAACCATGGAAAGGCGACGCACGGCACTGCACCATCGCACGTAGCGTGCCACGTTTTCTACCTATCCGATGGTTCAGCCCTCTATTTCTCATCTATGGACCATCCTAGCCCACCTTAGAACCACCATGAACCACACCTAGGCCCCTTGAATAGCCCTAAATCGAAGCAATGCAAGAAATGATCAAAACATGATGAGAAACCATGAGTCATGTATAAATCGAAAGCAATGATACGTAGATCCGAGAAATCCACAAACGATTCATGAACTAAATCCTTAAAAACAGTTTAGTACAGTTTCAATGGTGAGAAAATGAATTGATGCCACATTCCTGGTTCGTAGGCAAAGTAGATCCCCCTTGAATAGCCCTAAATCGAAGCAATGCAAGAAATGATCAAAACATGATGAGAAACCATGAGTCATGTATAAATCGAAAGCAATGATACGTAGATCCGAGAAATCCACAAACGATTCATGAACTAAATCCTTTAAAAACAGTTTTAGTACAGTTTCAATGGTGAGAAAATGAATTGATGCCACATTCCTGGTTCGTAGGCAAAGTAGATCTGCGAGTTACCGACGCTGTAGACACAAGATCGGGGCACCACCGGCTTTGGATCACCAAACTTGAAGAAAATTCGAAACTTTTGCTTGAGGAGAAGGGAGGGGACGGCCGATGGTGTTTTTGGAGGCTAGGTTTTGATTAGAATTTGGTGTTTAAGAAAATGAAGGTGACAACTTTAACCCCTTATTATTTAATTAAGAAAAGGGAAGAAAAATGACATGCTTGCCCCTCCATTTAATTTAAAAGATAATTAAAACTTTGACATGACATTGAAAATGGCTAATTTTCGAAATTACAGCCTCCTCAAATTTTAAAGCACCTTAAAATTCATTAAACAGCCCGTATAAGCGAAAAACGGGTTCCCCTAAAAAATACTAGTAAAAGTCCCCATTTTCTGAAATTGTTGCTTAAAATAAAACAAATTTATTCTTAAAAATCTAATAACTTAAAAATCTCAAATTATTTTCTTTTCGGTCGACCATAATCTCGTCCGCGCGTCCGTAACTCAAACAGGCTGAAAAACAAGCATGCATACCATGCACATAAAATCATAAATAAATAAAAAAAAATGGCATGTAATCATCTAAAATTATTTTCCCCCAAGTCATGCACTCATTTCTACAGAGTTAGGAATTTCTAGGCGTTACAGTAACCACCGACATTACTGGCTCAAAGCTGATACCCACTCAGATCTGAGTAACACTCTAGATCTGGAGCTTACGCTAATGCAGCGCGCTATTACAAAAACGACGTCGCAACACAAGTCAATTAAATAATACACGTGTCTCTCAAAACGGCGTCTTACTGAAGTCCACTGTTCCTACTGCACACGTCATCCCGCTAACACCAAATCTGCTATCGCTAAACGGCGTCACATCGCCACTCAGATCTGAAAGATCAGATCTCACACAAGCGTTGACCAGTCAAAGCTGAAATCCATGGACCGCTCCGGTCTACCACAAACCACGAATCGGACCTGTCCACGCATCACTACAACACGCTAATCCACATCCGTTTTCTTCCAAAACGATATCGCTTCGCTAACTGCTAACAAAATTCACTAGCGTGCCCAGAATAATTCGCGACTACCAGATTTCACCACCAAATCAGAATACAATCACCCAACGCTGACCAACACTAAAGTCTGATCATTTCCGCAGAAGTTCTATAGCAATCCAGAGCTGTTCGAAGGCTTATATTGACCCGATTACTTCACCAAGCATACCAGCTCAAGGCTGGCTCATAACAGATCTGTTCAAGCCAAATCTGGTCTATGCTAAACCCGATTAATAACTCAATTAATCCTATAATCTTTCGGGTCTCACATCTCTCCCCCACTGAAAATAAAATTTCGTCCTCAAAATCAAAGAACAACTCCAGAACTGAGCAAGACTCAACAAACAATCGAACACTGGAAAATCCCACTACAAACAAAACACACAGCAACCTCTAACTCGCAACTAGAGGCCATTAACCAAGAGTTCAAGATAACTGGAATAGACAACAAACAAACAAGCAACTAGCTACTGGAGTTAATGCAAAAGCTACTCAAACAGATGAGGCCATTCACGTTGCATTTTCTTTTCCAACTCCCACGTAGTTTCTTCTGTACCATGTTTGCTCAACTGAACCATCACCAAGGGAATGGTCTTGTTCCTTAGCTATTTCTCCTTTCTGTCCAAGATCTGCAAGGGATACTCAACATAACTCAAAGTTCTATCCAGCTCCACCTCGTCAGTTCGCAACACATGAGAAGGATCTGGCTCGTACATCCTCAACATAGACACATGAAACACATCATGCAATGAAGAAAGATCTGGCGGTTACAACAAGCGATAAGCCAAAGGGCCAATCCTTTCAATAATCTGATGAGGTCCAACATAACGAGGAGCCAATTTTCCCTTGAGACCGAATCTCGATACACTTCGAAAAGGAGAAACTTTCAGAAAAACCAGATCTCCAACCTGAAATTCCAAAGGCATACGCCTTCTGTTCGCAAAGCTCACTTGGCGATCTTGTGCAGCTTTCATACGTTGCCTAATCAGATCCACTTGATCTCTCATCTTCTGCAAAAATTCTGGAGAAGAGAACTTCTTCTCCCCCACTTCTTCCCAACATATAGGCGATCTGCACTTCCTACCATACAAAGCTTCAAATGGTGCCATACCAATCGTGACTTGGTAGCTGTTGTTATAAGAAAAGTCAACTAAAGACAACGAATCTTGCCAGCTACCACTGAAATCCATAACAACAGCTCTCAACATATCCTCTAAAATCTTGATATTCTTCTCAGATTGGCCATCGGTTTGGGGATGATACGCTGTACTCATAGCCAATCTGGTGTCCAAAGCTGTTTGCAAACTCTTCCAAAACCTGAAAGTAAATCTCGGATCATGATCTGAAACATTAGACACAGGCACACCATGCAATTGCACCACGAAATCTATGTACATCTTCGCCATATTCTTCAAAAAATATGTCATATTGTAGGGAATGAAGTCAGTAGACTTCGACAATCTATCAATAACAACCCACACATCATCACAACCTTTTCTGAAACGAGGCAAATGGGTTACAAAATCCATAGCTATGTGCTCCCAATTCCATTGGGCCACTTCTAAGCTCTGCAATAAACCACCAGGTCACATCCTCTCAGCCTTAACTTGCTGACAGTTCAGAAAACGCGCAACAAAATCAGCAACAACCTGCCCACCAGAAGTGCGGCTTCAAGGCATAGTACATCTTCCTTGCACCAGGATGGACACTATGTCTACTACAGTGTGCTTCTCTCAAGATATCCTCTTTCAAATCAATCATATTTGGCACTACCAACCTGCCACGGAACCTCAAATAACCATCAGACGAGACAGTGTACGCCTCTAACTGTCCAGCTCTAACCTTCAGCTTCAACTCATGGATAGATGGATCGGTTCTCTGAGCTGCTCTAATATTCGCAACAATCTGTGGCTCAAATTGAAAAAAAGACGCCACAACATAATCGTCACCTGGGTAAAACCGCCAACCAGTACCCCTTAGATGCTCATGGACCTTCGAAATCTGCAACGAACCCATCATCGCCACTTGAGTCTTCCTGTTCAAAGCATCAGCAACTACATTTACCTTCCCAGGCTGATATGGGATCTCACAATCAAAATCCTTAAGCATCTCCATCCATCTACGTTGTCTCATGTTCAAATCTGGCTGAGAAAATAGATATTGAAGACTCTTGTGGTCTGTGTACACCACAAACAGCTCGCCTCGCCATACAGGTAGTGGCGCCAAATCTTCAAGGCAAAGACCACTGCTGCCAACTCCAAAACATGAACTGGGTATCGAGTCTCATGCGGTTTCAATTGACGAGAGGCGTACGCAATGACTCGACCATTCTGCATGAACACACAACCCAATCCATTCAACGAAGAATCAGAGCCCACTACAAAACCACCTGATCCAGACGGTAAAGCTAACACAGGCGCAGAAATTAACTTCTCCTTGAGCAACAGAAAGTTGTTCTCACACTGCTCAGTTCAAACAAATCTATTGTCTTTCTGAGTCAATTGCATCATAGGCTTAGCTATGCTAGAAAGTCCCTCAATAAAGCGTCAGTAATAGCTAGCGAAACCCAAGAAACTACTAATCTCTGAAAACTTCTTTGGACGCTCCCAATTCACAACAGTCTCTACCTTACTAGGATCCACAGACAGTCCATCGGCCGAAATGACATTACCCAAAAATACAATCCTATCCAACGAGAACTCGCACATGGAAAACTTAGCATATAGCCGCGAGTCTCGTAAAGTTTGGAGAACCAGCCTCAAATGCTCTTTATGATGCATCATAGTCTTCGAGTACACCAAAATTGTTGGCGACAATGGCGGATCCGGATCCCGTTTCCCGGGGGCGCAGCGGAAGTTTAAATTTGCCCCGGAAATCGTTCAATACATATAATATATTCAATAAACATGCATAGGATGTTTTATAGATTGTCACCTTGCTGGCGTCTAGGCGCCTGGCTCCAATCGGATTCACAGGGAATCTGGCTCTTCAAGGTAGGCGGCGGTAGATCCTCCTTAATCAGGTCCACGACCGGAAACACGACTCCTTCGTCAACCTGCACTAGAAGACCTGACAAATTTAGCACGAATGGAATCTCCTCGTTATGCTGATCGGAACAAGTCCGATCACACGATCGGCGGCGCGGCGGTGGAGGCGGCGGCCGTGAGGTTTTTGCAGGAGAGGGGCGGCGCACAAGAGTTGGAGGCTAGGGTTTTGGTGTGATGTTATGTTGTAGTTGTAGCCCTAGGTCTAATTTAATAATTAAGTGATGGACTTGAACCGGCCCAATGGACTTGGGTCAGGCCCAGGTCCATATGAACATTCGGTTCATTTCAATCACTATGGTTTCATCATAACTCCGATCGACGATCAGATCAGACCGATCGAATCAGTTTCAAAAACTGAATATTATGATGCGAAAACAATTTTTCAGACCACCTATACCAAAATAGCAGTTTAGCCCCTCAACTTTGGGAAATCGTAATTTGACCCCTGTTGACTTTTAGGAAGTCGCACTCCCTAAATTCCTCCTCCTATGCTCAACACATTGAGATAAGTTTCCGTGCGGGAATCGTGAATCCAGTACTTGTGTGACCCTCAATGATTCAGGGATACAGCTAGCCGTGGGCTCACAACCACTGTGACTCCGAGATCACAATTTCGTACTTGTCCAACGGATCATGGTAAAGCGCCTAGCAACATCACGCCATGATCCCCTAGGTATCACTGATAGTGCCTGCAAGAACCAGTTGGTCGTGGTTAGCGTAGAGTACGGTCCTTTCAACACATATATCCCGATCAGATCAACGACCATTGGTAAATCGAGAGTCGCTAGAGATCCGATAACTATGCATACATCTTGGAGATCAAATAGTGACATCGCGAGTGTTACTAGGTAAACCCATTTACCTAAAACACATCCAGTACTCTGGCCAGAGATTTATACACTATTATCTCCTCAGATAGCACAGGAAATCCACGCATGAAAGCGAGCGGTGAATCCTCGACAACAAAGCATCGATTCCTACATGCATCGGGACCTCACCCAATCCCGCCACCTAATGATCCCAAGTGAGTCGGTCAACGGGTCAAAGTGAGGCGCCTATCATGTAGAGTCTCAATGATGTTTCGAGTAGTAAGGACTAATCAGTACAACCAAGACCTCGGAATTATCCAGAGCTGTTTACCATTGGTGAACCTTTCAGGCAACGAGGGTAGTTCGATAGATCACCAGGTCACTATCCATCTGCATGCTCAGAACATCACAATGTTCCCTACCAATGAAACATGGTACTTCACATCGCAGATGCTAGTCTCAAGCTCGGGTGGCCTTATCCTCATTTTTACGGCCCAATCGACTAGGAACGAGTTCAGAATACACAGTGACTATTATATGTGTTTCATGATAGCCATCATATCCACTATCACATCTAACATACACTATGGTGCATTCTAGGTCTTTATCCAACACAATAGTTAACATTATTACATGATGAAAATAAAGAATGCCATAAAGAAATGCGTATTTCATAAATAAAGATCGTTATATACAAGAGTCAATAAAACCCACACGCCACAAGTTGGCTAGTTGGGCATCTACTCTAACAATCTCCCACTTGCCCTATAGCCAACTACTCATCAGACGCAGTCCCATTGTTTCGCGATGTTTTTCAAATAACGGTCCTGGAAAAGGCTACGTAAGTGGATCAGCAATGTTGTCTGCAGAGGCGACTCTCTCAACTGCTATGTCACCTCTAGCCACAATATCCCGGATTATGTGGTATTTCCTCTGTATATGTATGGATATTTGGTGATGTTGGGGATCCGGATCACGCCCCCCGGCGAGGCAGCGGAAGAACAGAAAATTATATGCCGGGAGACGATCAACACAATGAACAATTCATATCTACGACATTCATAGGGTGTTCAAAACACTACCTTGCTGGCACTTGTTCCTGGCTTCAACCGGAATTACAAGAACGCCGGCTCTTCACGGTAGGTGGCGGTAGATCCGTCAATCAGGTCCACGACCGGAATCGATCTCCCTCCAATCAGCCTGCACTAGAAGGCTGAAGGATTTTTTCGCCAATGAATTCTCCTCGAAAAACTGCCCGGAGCAAGTCCGACGAGCGGCGGCGGCGGGCGGACCACGGCGGCGGCGTGAGGTAGTTTGAAGAGAGGGGGCGGCGCTATGCTTAGGGTCAGGTTTAGAGTTGTAACAAGTGTGTTAAGTCGTGGCTTAATTCTACCTTAAGTAGAATTAAAGTGGACATGGACAGGCCCAACGGGCCCGGGTCCAACGGATGAACATTCAGTTCATCCCCATCACCGAGACTTCATTATAACTCCGATCACCGATCAGATCGGACCGATCGACTCAGTTTCCAAAACTGAATGCTATGATCTGAAAAATTTTATACAAGAGTCTATAAACCCACACGCCACAAGTTGGCTAGTTGGGCATCTACTCAAACAATCTCCCACTTGCCCTAAAGCCAAATACTCATCAGACGCAGTCCCATTGTTTCGCGATGTTTTTCAAACAAGGGTCCTGGCAAGGGCTTCATAAGTGGATCAGCAACGTTGTCCGCAGAGGCGACTCTTTCAACTGCTATGTCACCTCTAGCCACAATATCCAGGATTATGTGGTATTTCCTCAGTATGTGTTTGGATCTTTGGTGAGACCTAGGCTCCCTTGCTTGTGCAACGGCACCCGTGTTGTCGCAGTACAACGGGACTGGACCAACTCCATTAGGAATGACGCCCAACTCTTGGACGAAATTCCTTATCCAAACGGCCTCCTTAGCAGCAGCTGATGCTGCAATGTACTCAGCCTCAGTGGTTGAATCCGTGATGGTGTCTTGCTTGGAACTCTTCCAAGAGACAGCACCACCATTGAGCATGAATACAAATCCAGAGGTTGATTTCGAATCATCCACGTCACACTGGAAGCTAGAATCAGTGTAGCCTTCCAGTTTCAGTTCACCACCCCCATAGACCATAAACATATTCTTAGTCCTTCGTAAGTACTTAATAATATCCTTCACAGCCTTCCAATGCAATTGGCCGGGGTTGGCCTGGTAGTGGCTCGTGACACTCAGAGCATATGCGACATCCGGTCTAGTCGAGATCATGCCATACATAATACTACCTATTGCCGAGGCATATGGCACACGTGTCATACTCTCTATCTCCTCATCCGTCTTTGGACACATAGACTTAGATAGAGTGACCCCGTGGCACATAGGTAGGTTTCCTCTCTTGGACTCTTCCATAGAGAACCTCTTAAGTACGGTATCGATGTAGGTAGCTTGTGTGAGTCCGAGCATCCGTTTAGATCTATCCCGATAGATCTGTATTCCAAGAATATAGGATGCTTCACCCATGTCCTTCATCGAAAATCTACTAGACAACCATACTTTAGTTGTCTTCAGCATTCCTACATCATTCCCAATGAGTAGAATGTCCTCAACATAAAGTACGAGGAACGTCACAGTGCTTTTAACTACCTTTTTATAGACACATGGCTCCTCGGGATTCTTGATGAAACCAAATTCCTTAATTGTTTCATCGAATCTCAGGTTCCAACTCCGCGATGCTTGTTTGAGACAGTAGATCGATCTCTGAAGCTTGCATACCTTATGCTCGCTTCCAACAGATGTGAAACCCTCAGGCTGCGTCATATAGATCTCTTCCTTAATGTTTCCATTAAGGAACGCAGTTTTCACATCCATTTGCCATATCTCATAGTCGTACCATACGGCTATGGCTAACAAGATTCTAATTGACTTTAACATTGAGACTGGCGAGAAGGTTTCATCATAGTCAACACCTTGCCTTTGAGTGTAACCTTTCGCGACCAGTCGTGCCTTGTAGGTCATTACCTTACCATCAGGCCCAAGTTTCCTCTTGTATACCCATTTACACCCAATAGGAACAATTCCTTCGGGAGGGTTAACGAGAGTCCAAACTTGGTTAGCATGCATTGAGTCAAACTCAGACTGCATTGCTTCAAGCCACAAATTAGAATCAGCATCGGAAATTGCCTCCTTGAAAGTTCTTGGATCAGATCCAACAACTTGATCACCTTGATCATCTTCAAGGAGAAAACCATATCTTTCAGGAGCCCTAGGAATCCTTTCGGATCTCCTAGGTGCGACCATTTCTGTTATTGGCTCTGTAGGTGCAGGAGACTCACCTGGTACTTCGATTGGATCTCGAACCTCTTCGAGTTCTACTATTTTGCCTTTTCTATAAAATAGAAATTCTCTTTCCATAAATGTAGCTGTGACGCCCGAACCCAACGGGGCCACGAGAATTGGGTAAATAAAAAAATTTCGGATAAAAGAAGGGCTAAATGATAATTCGCTATAGGCTGTATTTCCTATAACTTGAAACGAACAAAACAAACGACAAGCTCAAGGATCAGCAGATACTTAAATTGCGCGCTAACTGCTAAAAACATTTGCGGAAAAACAATTTGTATTGATAACTTGCAATTGCGATTACAACAGCTGCAATTCTGAGTAAATATACAACCGTTGCTACTGATCTAATAAAGTACAATCTATTCAAAACGATACACTTAGACACGGAAAACGTAGGCCTTGGATAAACACAACGCCACCCATCTGCTGATTTCAAGTTTCACCTGTCTCTTTCCATAAATGTAGCTGTGACGCCCGAACCCAACGGGGCCACGAGAATTGGGTAAATAAAAAAATTTCGGATAAAAGAAGGGCTAAATGATAATTCGCTATAGGCTGTATTTCCTATAACTTGAAACGAACAAAACAAACGACAAGCTCAAGGATCAGCAGATACTTAAATTGCGCGCTAACTGCTAAAAACATTTGCGGAAAACAATTTGTATTGATAACTTGCTATTGCGATTACAACAGCTGCTATTCTAAGTAAATATACAACCGTTGCTACTGATCTAATACAGTACAATCTATTCAAAATGATACAACTTAGACACGGAAAATGTAGGCCTTGGATAAACACAACGCCACCCATCTGCTGGTTTTCAAGTTTCACCTGCTGTTCCTCCACCAGTTGTCGTACCTGCACCATTTTGAAATGTTAGAGTAGATGCCCAACCAGCCAACTTGTGGCGTGTGGGTTTTATAGACTCTTGTACAAACAGTCTTTATATATGATATTCGCATTTTATTATATGGCGTTCTTTACTTTCATTATGTGTGTAATGATTTACAATTGCGTTGAGTAAAGACCTAGAATGCACTAAAGCGTATGTTAGATGTGATAGTGGGTATGACGGCTATCATGAAACACATCTAATAGTCGCTGTGTATTCTGAACATGTTCCTAGTCGATTGGGCCGTAAAAATGAGGATAAGGCCGCCCGAGTTCGAGACTCGTATCTGCGATTCGAAGTACCATGTTTCATTGGTAGGGAACATTGTGATGTTCTGAGCATACAGATAGATAGTGACCAGGAGATCTATCGAACTACCCTCGTTCGGACTTTCCAAGTGGTTACCATTTGTCGAGTGGATAAGTCCGAGATCTTGGTTGTACTGATTAGTCCTCACGACTTGAAACGTCATTGAGACTCTACATGATAGGCGTCTCACTTTGACCCGTTTGCCGACTCACTTGGGGTCATAAGGCGTCGGGATTGGGTGAGACCCCGATGCATGTAGGAGTCGATGCATCGTTGTCGAGGATTCACCGCTTTACCATGATCCGTTGGGCAAGTCCGGAATTGTGATTCCGGAGCCGCAATGGTTGTGGGCCCACGGCTAGCTGTATCCCTGAACCATTGAGGGTCACACAAGTACTAGATTCGAGATTCCCGCACGGATACTCAGCTCAATGTGTTGAGCACGAGAAGAGGATTTTGGGGAGTGCGACTTCCTAAAAGTCAACATGGGTCAAACCGGGGTTTCCCACTGTTGAGGGGCAAAACGGTCATTTTGCACTCGGGTTCTGAAAAATGGTTTTTCAGATTATATGATTCAGTTTCGGAAACTGAATCGATCGGTCCGATCTGATCGGCGATCGGAGTTACGATGAAGTCTCGGTGGTGGAGATGAACTTAATGTTCATTGTTGGACCCGGGCCCGTTGGGCCGGTCCAATTCCTACACTTATGTATTTACATTAAGAGTCTTCATTAAGATAATAAGCTCTAATAACCCTAGACCCTAAGCAAAAACGCCGCCTCCCTCTCTCGAATAAGCCGCCGCCGCCGCCGCCTCCCACGCGCCGCCGTCGCCCACTTCGCCGGAAATTTTTCCGGCCTTGTTTTTCGAGGAGTATTAGTTCGTGCCGATCTCATCAGTGCTTCTAGTGCAGCCTAACGAAGGAGTCTCGGATCTGGTCGTGGACCGGATTGGCGTAAACTACCGCAATCTACCGAGAAGAGCCGGATTATTGTAATCACGGTTGGAGCCAGGCACAAGTGCCAGCGAGGTAACATGCTAAAACACCCTATGAATGACGATTACTGTAATTGTCTGATTTTTCGTATTGATCGCCTCCTGGCACCTGTTTCTTGTTCTTCCGCTGCCTAGCCGGGGGGCGGATCTGGATCCACAACAGTGGTATCAGAGGCAGGTTTTCTTGGATCTGATCAATACGTATTTCCTGAATTGTATCTAATCATCTAATTTTTCAGAATCGAATTGAAAATTGGAGAACGACCGCCGGCCGCCGCCACCATCGCCAACACACGTGAGGCGCGCGACTTACGCGCTAGCAGCGCATCGCTGCCCCTCCTCCAGCGCGAGACATCGCGCAACCGTTGCGCATGCGCCGGCCGAGAGTGGCCGCCCCTCCCCGTTCGCATGACGTGCGCTGGTCGCGCAACTGTCGTGCGCTTGGTGCACGATTGAAGCGAGGAGGACCGCCGCTGGACGCTAGGAGTTGCGCGACGTTGGGGCGCCGCTGCGCGCTACGCTGGCCGCACGCTTGCGACGGAGGCTGGCCGATCGTTGCGCGACGCTGCGGCGTGCTGGTTGCGCGCAAGCGCGCTGGCCGTGCGACGTTGCGTGCGACATCGTGCGCCGCCGTGCGATTTTTTCGTGCGGCGGCCGCCAGCCGGCCGCCGCTCCGGCGAGGCTCCGGCGATGTCGTGACGGCTGGTCTGAATTCTTCTAGGGTTTGGTTCGGGCCTGTCCCGGGCAGCCCGTGAAGTTTTCGGGCCGGTATGCGATGTCGGGCCCGATTTTGATCGATTTTGAAATTTTAAGTTTTTGGGCCTAAAATTGTTTTAAACCCAAT
>KV007733.1:21576-46812 GCA_001598015.1 Dorcoceras hygrometricum
GAGGGTAGTTCGATAGATCACCAGGTCACTATCTATCTGCATTCTCAGAACATCACAATGTTCCCTACCAATGAAACATGGTACTTCGCATCGCAGATACTAGTCTCTAGCTCGGGCGGCCTTATCCTCATTTTGACGGCCCAATCGACTAGGAACATGTTCAGAATACACAGTGACTATTAGATGTGTTTCATGATAGCCGTCATACCCACTATCACATCTAACATACACTTAGGTGTATTCTAGGTCTTTATTCAACGCAATTGTAAATCATCATACACACAATGAAAATAAAGAATGCCATATGGATAAATGCGAATATCATATATAAAGATTGTCATATACAAGAGTCTATAAACCCACACGCCACAAGTTGGCTAGTTGGACATCTACTCTAACATGATCAGCACGCAAGCGTACTGGTCCTGAACAGAAAACCAGCTCGGGGCTATTTGGTAAAATAAAATCAACCCAGATCGGACAATCAGTCGTGAACCACTTAATAAAGAAACCAGATTGCAATCGGACTGAAAATGAAATCAGATCACAAGCGCGTTGGACAACTAGATCACAAGCGCGCTAGACAACCAGATCGCAATCGTGCTGAACAACCAGATCGTAAGCTGGACAACCAGATCGCAAATAAAAACCTGCTCGGGAAAAATGAGCGGATCGCGAACTTAGCAATAACAACTACCAGCTTGGAAGATTTCCTTAGTCTGAAAGTAATCAAAAACATCTAAAGAAAACTCCAGTAAATAAGAACAAGTAAGCCACTGAAGCAAAATACCTAAGCTTCTTGTAAGTTGCTTTGAAGAACATTCCAGAAAACTCAGGAAGAAACAGGAACGAACATCATAAAACATTTTCTTACATATTTTCTGAATCAAAATATCAACAAACCATTATTTGCTCAAGAAAACATGATGGTCCCAGAAATAGGATCAATATATGAACAGGAGTTCAGAAGGGGGGGTTGAATGAACTCCTTCTATTTTTGAAATCTTTTAAAATGTTTTACACGCACGGCTTAACTTAAGTCCGAGTTTCCAGTCTTAAGGTATCTCAGTTTTATGCAAGTCTTTCGGCCAACAATGTTTGTGCGGAAAAAGGCCGATTAACTTGTGAACAGTAATAATAATATGTTAATGCAGTATTCAAGAGCGTAAAGTAAAGAGATAAGAGTTCAGGATTTGTTTCTGGAAGTTCGGATATTAATATCCTACGTCTCCCCTTCTTCCTCCTCGGAAGGTATCACTAGAAGATTTGATGAAAGTAGGCCTTCTACAAACACCCGATCCCGCAACCAGCAGCTACGAGAACTCCTATCTCCACACCAATCCAAGCAGACGCAGCTGCTGGTTTACAACCCTTATCAATATTTTCAAACGGCTTTTGAGAAGCCTGTTTGTTACAGACTCAATAAGATATTACAATGAAATGCACGTATTTGAGAATGTAAATTTCTCTGGTTTCTAAACACAGAAACTCGATTTAAAGGTTGAACCAGAGAATGACTCGAAGGTATATCAATGAAAAACAACAGTATTGTTCTTCGAGTCTTGTGAGCTTTAAGTATGCTTCAATAAGGAATAGCTCGAGAATTCAATTTGGCAGCGTTTCAGCAATAGCGATGGCGAGAGTTGTTCTTCAATTCAAAACATCTGCTATTTATACTCTTCGTTCAACGGTCGATTAATTCTGATAAGGCAACAAAATCCTTTTTGAAATTCTGACAATAGTACGCCGTCAATCCTGCTCCACTACATGGTAAATTGCGTATCGTCAGAGACAGAAATATGATTTCCATATATGTGTAATCCCGTTGTAACGACCTCTGCCAATGTGTACTATTTTTCCAAAAATAGTACTAATCTTGTCTCCTTAATTCCAGGCAATTTGTACGATTCTGTTATGGCCATCGATCTTTCCAATTGAGTGTTCGATCGAATTTGAATCAACTTAATGCTTGCGCCTGAAACCATTTCTGTCGACAGATCTTTCTTTGTTGAAGACAAATGAATAGTTCCTTGCTGTTGAAAAATCTGTTGCGGTAAACAAAATTAAACCACTTGCAAATTTCAGAACTGCTGACGTCATAATATATGATATTCTACTGTAGCTGACGTCATCATATCTATGACCATTGTAGCTAAATATGATGGTGACGTCATGATATCTGATATTCTACTGTAGCTGACTTCATCATATATGTTGATAGCAAACGAAGCCCTGTTGTTCGCACTGTTCCAAAAACAAATACTGTAGCGAAATCTGGTGTCAGCGACGATGAGTAGTACTGTTACAAGGTCTGTCGAATATACTCATTGATAGATGCGGCCCTTTCTGATGATAGAAACTTCATTGTTTCAATACCTGTTGGCAGATATCAACATCCTCAATATTCCATCAATAGTAGATTTCTGACCCGATAACCCGAATAACCAAATCGATAACTCCACTGTTCCAAGATCCGATTCTGATCAACCCGAAATCATAACTGTAACTCAAACCAATCACTGTTGTCAGCAACCTCTAATTTCTGTGAGAAGATTATTCGAAATTCATCGTTTAGGTCCAAATCTTTTCTTATTTTTGTTATCACCAAAACTATAAATTTTATCCTAACAAAACAACTTAAACTTGACTCTGCGTTTGAAAAACTTCAAAAACAGTTATCAAACCTTTAAAAACAGCATACACAGACAAGAAGAAATTCAATATATGTTATCCAAAGTACAACAAGAAACAGGGTTTACTTGCTTCAACTGCTGAACACAGCTAACAGAAATCTTTCGGCGTTGAACCACTTACAAACAAGATCAAAATCACTTTGAAAGAGTTTTGAAGCTCTGGTTGGCAGAGAGATTTTTTCCACAGTATCCACCTCTTTAAAAAGAAAATTGTTGGAAGAAGTTTGATAAATTAGGGTGAAGGTACTTGGCACCTGTATTTATAGGAAAATTAAAATCATGAGCTCATTTTGTCTAAAAATATTTGCACCGACTGAAATAAAATACCTTGGACCTGCTTGATAGGGTTTGAACCGGCTAAATCCTGCGAATAGGTTTCCTGTCTAATCTGAAAATTCAGCTTGGATGAAAACTGAATTCATTGGACTGAAGCTGAAAAAGGGTACTAAAAATAGCAATTAAACCCTTCTAAAAATTTAGATCTATCATTGTGGATTTATGGATTTCCTAGGGATTACAACTAGGATGAGTGACCTCATGAGAAGCTCTCATACGTCAATCTACTGACATTGCATCGCTTGATCTGGTTGGTCAGGTTGACTATAAAAGTGTGATGTCAGATCTTAACGGGTACTATCTTTACTGGGGATATGACGGTGGTAGAAGAAAGAATAAGACCGATCTCAAATGAATATGAGAATTACCAGCAATTTGACACGCATCTTTCCGGACTCATGGGCTAATAGCCCGATCCTGACACAAATAATAGGTGCACTCAAGGAAATAAAGTTGCACATTGACTAACAACTATATATTTTGGTCTAATGATAAACGTTTGATCCTAACAGTTTATAAGTTAAATTGAGTACCTATTTATGTTATATGATAAGTAGGAATTATGTTTTTTCTACATATTAAGAAGTCACACGATAATATATTAAAGTCATTATAATGTATTTTGAATGGAAACCATGGCTTCTTTTTATGATAAATACTAAAAGATTTATTGTATTATTACTAAATTTAGGTATTCAAGAGGCCAATTAGATACCTGTATCCCAATTTAGGCACTTTTTATGTTAAATTACAATTTGTATATGAGGGTGAGTGAGGAACATATCTTTGTACATCTTAATCACATAAATAAGTTACCACAGTGCAACAAAAATCATAACATGACTTTTATTTATGGTGATTATTTGAAGATAACATACTTTTAACATATTGGATATCCAAGATACCAAGAATTAAAAATTAAAAATAAAATGTTAAATATCCCAAATCAAGTCAATAATTTTTTTAAAAAAATTTAGGTTACTTTAGAATAGTGACATGAGGATGTTTCAAAAGTTTTAATAGAGTTCTAACCCTATTTAAAGTCTATTTTTGATTCTATCAAATTTGAATATTTAGTTTTATAATTACAAAGTTGAGGACTCAAATCGATAAATAAAGTATCTTGAATCCCAAATTAGCTATTTTATAGGTAAAAATAAGTATTATTCATATTAAATGATGACGATATTGATCACATGAACAATGTATAGTATGTACTTATAAATTTTATATATTTAAATGATCGAATAAAATATAATGAATATTAAATTAAGTAATTTGTAGGTAAAATTAAGTATTAATTATGTTGATCATATAATTATATACATTTATGAAGGGTACAATTGTAAAAAATATGTACCGGGGGGTTAAAATAAATGTCATATACTAATTCTTTCAATATGCTATATAGAATAAAATATTTTGAATTAAAAGTTTCCCTCTTCTACAGTGCGAAACGCTTGCGTTCGAATTTCAAAACCCAATGGAACCATCAACGCAGTGACACCCCACCTCTCTCCAAATTCATTTAATATCCGAAATCAATTCTTTCGCATTCAATTCGAACATCGATTCGTTCGTAAATGGTATGGTCTTGGTTCTCTTCTGAGAAGCAACGGCGCGAAGGTGTAGCTGGAGCTGTCGCAGCAGTGAGGTTTCTGCGAACAGCGGTGGGGGCGACTATGGGCTGTTTTTTTGGATGTTTTGGTGTTAAAGATTCTCAACCTCGATTCATAGCCCCGCCTGTAAGATCTAAAAACCCATGATTGTATTTTTCGTTTTTTTTTTAAATTTGATTGAATTCTTGTGAATTTTGGGTTTTTTTTATTGATTTGACGAGTAAGTGCGAAATTTGTACTGTTTGGAAACAGGAGGCTGTGGTGTCCAGGAATAAGAAGTCTCTGTCATCCCTTTTGGTTTCTGATGGTAAATCATTTTAAAGTTTCGTAGTGATATTATTATATAGGTTTTTATTTGTGAGAAATGGTTAGTGAAGATCAAGTGTACTTGAGGAAGGGATCTGATGATATGATATGTGTGGATTTGAATTGATGGAGTGCTTTTTTTTTTTCTTTTTTGAATTGGTTCGGTTCTCAATGTAAAAGACGATTCACTTGAGAAGGAAGAGAATTCACAAAATGAGGAAGTTTATTTCAGGGAGCTCAAGGAACAGGTCTGTCTGTTGTTTGATTCTTGAAAATCTTGGCGATTTCTTGAACTTGATTAGCTTGTTAAGAAATCTGTTTCGACTAATCAGTATGTCTTCTTTGTCTACAACAAATGGATCTCGTCCGTTCTTGGTTTTTCCTGTTAGTCTTTGGTGAAAATTTGCTCTAATCCACATCGTCAGAAGTTGCGCAGTTTATTTAATTCTAAATTCTAAGTTTGAAGGTACGTGAATTTGTTAATTGCTTGGGTGAGTAGAACTGATTTGTATCACTGTTTGTTAGTGCCATAAGTCCAATTCTTTGAGATTATGATATTTAATTGTGAAACTGTATAGTTGTGTATGTTTAAGATATATGCAAAAAATGCTAACCCAGATCTATTATCCTCATCAAATTGCGTCAAATGGTCTTATACCATATATTTAAAATGCTAATGTTCCACGATGTACTATTTCAGGCCAAGTACCTCAAGGCTTGTGGCACTTTAACTGAAACTCCCATTGAAATCCGAAAAGCATCAGAGAGATTGGTAGATATATCTTCTGTAAATGGAGAACAAAATTCGTTGAATTTCAATTCATGGCTTCTGAATGCTTCGATTGAGAAACTGAATCTGGGGAAACCTGTTGACTCTCCACAGCCTGTCAATACTTGTGAAGAGATAGCAGGTTCTGTGGAATATACTCCCACAAGGTATATCTTTAATTTCTGCAGGTGGCTTTAAAGCGATTTTGAAGCTGATATTTTATAAAATATGTGACAGGACACCACTATTAGTGGCTTTGTTCTCGTTCCAAACTTTTACTGAGTGGATTTTAGGTGACATAGAATTCAAGCTTTAGATTGAGGGAAAGAATGTCGAAAATGTTGTGCTAGAAACAACCTTCATTCTCTTGCTTTTGTACTTCAGATACTTCTCATTTTGCTTAACCATGAGAGATATGGATCTTTATTTCTAACATTTTAATATTTGATACTTTCAAAAAGTCTACAAATTACACCCCACTTTATTTGTTTCTATAGCTGCTTGACTGATGGGCTTATCGGAAGGCAATCTACCAGCACTGATCTTCAGAATGCTCTCACACCCAAAGATGAACATAATCGCAATTCTGAAGCTTCATCTATTTCACCAGGGGCCTTAGCTCCATGTGCACAGTTCAAAAACAAATCTGTTCGTTTTGATTGTGAGTCTGATAGGTCTCCATATTCTTCAAAAGGATCTACATCTGAAAGTGCTAGTCAACACTCAAAAGGATCAGGGTCCATTGGACATTTTGGTTTGTCCAAGCCATCAGTAAATCCAACACCACTGAAACTAACAGACGAAATGCAAACACCAGGTACTGTATTCCCCCGATACGTGGAGAATTTGGCTCATGAAAAAACTACCAGGGTTAGGTCTCAATTTGTGTATCCTGTATCAAACCCAGTTGTGAGTCTCCGCAAATGGGAGGAATGTAAGGATGAACATTCATATTCCAATGACCTGATTGGATCTCATAACCTAAGTGATGAAGCAACCTCAGTGTCAATATCAATGTTAGACATGGCAATGAAGGATGTTTCAGTTGAAAAAGAGATGAAGGATGAATCAGGCTTGTGTTCCTGGTCCAATTCACCCTCATCCAAGCAAGATGATAACAAACAATCTGGTTCATTATCAGGTGAAAATGTCATTTGCCGGAAAGCTTCCGGCGATAGACCTATTCTTGGTATGGTGGCTGCCCATTGGAATGATGATGAAATCCCACGTATTTCACCCAAATGGTGGGATGGGAATGGAATTCCTAATTCAACCAACAAATACAAAGAGGCTAGTTCTACTTTCATGTTCACCTTTGTTTTCTTCTGTTATTTCCTTATTGCCTCTTTTTTATTTATAGGTTTATACTTTTTGATGCACATGCTGAAAATGTTGAATGTTAATATGCATAGGATCAAAAGGTGAGTTGGCATGCAACTCCATTCGAAGAGAGACTGGAAAAGGCATTATCTGAAGAAACTTTTGTTTCTAAAAGGTATACCATGTTTCTGGTCCATTAACTGTGTTTAGGGCTTCTTTTAACTGAAGTTGTGCTAAAAGTTTTATGGATAGAGATTTCTGGAATGGTTTACCACTTTTAATTTGTGCTCTTTATTTGTTTCTGAATTAATGGATGTTCTGAGTGAAAAATTACTGCCTTCTGAGTTAGTGTAAGATCATTAGTTTTAGTTTACTCCTCACTAAAGTACGCTCCTTTTGCCTGATCGGATTCTCGAATCAATTGATTATCTAGACCAAACCACAATGCCATGTTTTTTTAATTCACATCTAGATAATAATGCACCAAAAAAGAAAGATAGGAAGACGGCATAGGTTGAAGCATGACAATTAAAAATTCACGTGCCACAATTTGGCCGAAAGCAGAGTGAATGGCACCTACACCTATTTTTCTCTGATAATATTTGCTTATATTGTTCTTTATTATAGAAATAATAACGTGGGATACTTTCTTCATGTATTTAGATTATAAAGTTAGTGTCTCAATTCATAGTAATTTGTGGCTTACCTGCCTAGACTCTGAAGTACCCGTCCATGGTTTTCATAAATATGTGTCGAAGGTTTGGAGATGATTTTTGTAATTTATATTTGTCTAGTTGAAGATGCCCATATTCCTTGACATTGTTCGGGTGGCTACTATGTAAATGTTTAGTAACTAGCATAAAACAGTCCGTATTTTCAGTTAGAAAACTCATTTGATAAATATGTCACGTACACACATACATACATGTATCACGTTGTAAACTGTTCTACTAATCTTTCCATGCTTTATTTTGCAGGAATTCCATCAGTGGTACACCAATCCCTGATTTTAATGACACTGAAGAAACTGATACTGCCTTGTCACATTTGCAATCTTCAACCCATTTAAATTCGGTTGTTTCATTCTGATTAAGGCTTAAACTTTGTTGTGCCTTCTGTGTGCTCTCGATATGTTCCTTGATCACGACTCAGTGAAATTTTGCATGACATGCATTGAAAGGAATTCTTTAGACATATATGTGCTTGGAGTGCCAAGTCACATTCAGGTATAAAGTATCTTGTGAATGTATAGAACACAAGCGGCTTGCCAACTTGATGCTCTTTTTGATATTATTTACTGTTTGATGGAGTCTTTCCAGCTCGAAAATTTACCATGTATGCTCATGCATGATCTGTTAAATAAAGTTTGATTCGAATGTTGTCTTTGACAAATGGTACACTGTGATGTTGTAGTGACCCCTTTGTTGAGACTCTTCTCCAAATGGTTGTCCTAGAAACTGAAAAGAGGAGGCCATAGTTGAGTTATAGGTATATATTTATCTGAAAAGGTGAGGCCATAGTTGTTTTAACACGTACAATGAAAATTTTAACCCCTAGCCTTTGATTTCTCTGCTAGGCATATGCTTGGGAAAATTTAAAAAAATCATCATATAACTCTGTTAGGCAATAGGCATAACCTTAGCAGGTAAAATCAAAATTACCTTACCACCTCGCCTCTCCGCCTAAATCCAAGTATAATGAAAATGTAACCCCTTAGGCAATAGGCATAACCTTAGCAGGTAAAATCAAAATTACCTTACCACCTTGCCTCTCCGCCTAAATCCAAGTATAATGAAAATGTAACCCCTTGCCACTAACTTTATTACTTGATACAATGTCTGTAAGAGCAATGAAAATTCTAATACCACCTCACTTCTGTCCTTCATCCTGCTCGTGAACTGTTGTAGAAGGTATAATGAAAATCTTCACCTCTTCCTTCTAACTTAAATGCATAGGCTTAGAATGAATGTGAAATTTTATCACCTCAACATTTTAATATTCTGCTAGACATTGCCTTAGTAGATGCAATGAAAATTTTTAACCATTCGCCTTTTATGTATAATCTTCTTTATCGACTCAACATTTTAATATTCTGCTAGACATTTTAATATGTATATGTATATCTTCTTTAGATCAAATCTATACCCGTAGAAGTGTAGAGTAATATCTACTTTGATGCAATTTCTCTTGTTAGGTCTGTGAGAAGAAATATGTATTCGACTGTCGGTATAGTTTCATATCCATTAGATTAGTATGTTTTTTCTGTACTGTTGGCCGGCCTTTAGTAGAGATAGTATTACGTATTAAGATATGTCATTACTATTTTACAGTTCATTTTATTAATCTGATCAAGTGATGACATATGAGAGTTTTTTAGGAGGTCGCATATTCTCACATTACTCTTATTTATGCATGCTCATCTTATAATTATAAAACACCACAAGCTAATATCTCACAATAAGAAATCGTTTAGTGAAATTGTATCATAGATTCATTATCTACCATTAGAACTTTTACGATATAACTATCATTCGTCCAATCATACCTAGTTGATTCGTTTTCATGATTTTGAAATTTTTCAGCGGTTCATCAAACTAGAAAAATACAAATAGTAAGACTACAACATAAACAAATGAATGGATTTTGAGACAAAACTTATAATTAATATTATATTCGACATCTACTCCCAATTAATTTTAGAAGAATTCCTACATAGATGATCTTTGTTGTACTACTTATATACCTAGTTAATCTTTGAAACAAAAGTTACAGATGAATTAATATAACAGTTTTTGGTTAATTATTTTCATATGATAAATTTTCCATCAACAAAATATATATTTTCTTTCACATGTTTAGTGAAATTATGTAATTGTTGTTAAATACTTTTTCATTCACTAGATTTTTAATAATATTTACCCAATTTGGTATATTAATTTTTTATTGTGATGTGGGAACCCATATTGCACTTTCGTTGTAAAACTGATAAATCTCAAACTAACACAATAGCTTGCAACATATATTAAATATCTAAATAATACTCTTTGTCAATTACGTGACTTTAATATGGAACAAAAGTTATAATAAATAATAATTATGTGCTAGCTTCCTAGTCCTTTTATATAAAATATTAAATATATTTAATATATTTTCAAAAAATATTGGTGTAATCGAATTTTGCCCAGCCAATGAGCTGCTGGCACGTCAGATGGTTACGTCGGGAGATCAGAATGTCTACCTTCGAGGAGTGAGCTACGTAGAGGTGTTGTTCCTTTAGTAATCTGCAAGAACAAATACTGGTTACAGGGTGTCGGAAGTGTTTTCGACGAAGTCCCATCGATGCTTAAGTTAGGTCGGGTGGTTGAGAATATATAGAAAGTGCAGAGGATATATGTGAAACAAACCAGACTCTAGAAATTTTTTTTTTTAAACATTTGCGGAAGCATAAACCTTTAATGTGGCTCGTTCCCTTCTAAAACAAATTCTAAATCATTTTCTCAAAAATACTGTAAGCATGAATAAATGAATATTTAAAAAACGTTAAAACATCCAACATAATAAAATCCTCGAGTAAAAGAATACTGAAAACCAACATGTTTAAAAACCAGTATCTAAAACTTTAACATGACAGGACAGAATCATAAAGGCGGTCACGGGGTACTGCTGCAACCGACGCTCAGAAGTCATCACCGCCAGTCGGAATGAGCTAATCAACAGGATCATCACTTGCACCATTTAAATCTAGTGAGCCTACAGGCTCAGCATGCTCTATCGTAATGCATAACAAAGTATATAATAATAAAAGCACATGCAAGCACATTGTAGCGCCCCAAAATCTATAGAACCACAATTCCAAGTCCTTTTTAATTTAAGGACCTTTTTCGAAATTCAGATTTCAGCTTCTTTAATTGTTCAAATTGTTGATTTCTTGATTTCCAGATTTCATGCGGCGCAGAGGTCTGGACAGAGGTCACTTCGGGCACGGTCGAGCAAAATTCAGATTTCACAAGTAAAATGTTTTTTTTTAGTGGGAGGATGACTGTTCTTCGATTGGTCGCTTTTATAAATCGAAATAGTGCCAGTGAATTTTAAGTAAAATTTTAAGAAGTGGGTGTGATTCACCATGCCATACTCGATTGCTTTTCCCCTGTTACAAATAAGACTCCCATACCTGTGTACTTGTGCACTATAAAACCATTGTTTCACGAGAGAACATTCATTTGTCATAAAAAAACCTGTTAGTAGCTCGTCGTGGTGCTCGAGAAGACTCTCTGTGCAGCCGCTGCAACTCGTGATTTCTCAGTGTTTAAGGCAAGTAAATCTGATTTCTTGCTACGTCATGAAAGCCTATATATTGTTCTTCTTCTGCTTCGTGATTATTGCCTGATGTTATGATTCATCTCAGCCATTGTTCATGCATCTGTTAATTCGAAATGATTATTGTATCGGGTTCACTGTATTTCTCTGTTTGAAGAGATAGATGTTTTGTGAAGATATTGAAGATGATGTTGTTGATTGTTTTTAAAACGCTGAGCATTTCAACCCTCTGTTCATCGTAAAGTTGTAGAGTTGTTCTTGTTCATTTGCGAGAGGTCTGTTAGCAGCTTTGTACTGTTCATTTGCGAGAGGTCTGTTAGCAGCTTTGTACTGTTCATTTGCGAGAGGTCTGGCAGCTTTGTACTGTTCATCTCGCGAGAGGTCTGTTTCAATTGGTAGAGATCTGTTTCTTAGTAGCGATAGTCTTCCCTTAGTAACATTCGAAACAATCCATCCAGTGCGTTGACATCTGAGTTGACCGCACCTCAAACACCGGTCACCAACGTCCGTCTTTCACTAGCGAGGATCGTTGTATAGTAGAAGTCTATTTCCAAAGTCGCAATGTCATTACGTATCACCAGATCTCTCCTACAGTGACTTCTTGTTAGCGATAGTTTTCCATGGTAAATACATGAAACCTTATTAGCGATAGCGACCCTCGAGACATCTGTTTAGACTTCTGAAACTTATCTCGCATCGAACATTGTTTCTTCCAGACTTCTGCTCTTCCCTTATAGTGGTTGAATGCTCAGTGAAAATATTTTGATGGAAAACGAATTTTAGAAATGAAGTGAACCCGATGTGAGATCTGTTTTCTCTCAGAATTGTTCTAAGGAAGGAATGTTCAGATTTTACGATTTGTGGCAAAGATAACATCCGGTCCACATGGGAAGGGTGAGCAGTAGACGAGTGGGTCTGTTGCCCCTTCATATTGGGTGAGATTTCACCATATTGTAACTGATATCAGTAGTCATTCGATCGAGTGCAACGGGACCTACTGGGAGAACTTCTGAGCCACAAGTCTATTGAGAAATTTGATGGTGGGATCTGAGTTTTTTCCCACAGTATTGTTTACGAAGAGATTTTATGTTTTAGTAATGTTAATGCCTGCCCATGGTACTTGTTACTTCTCAGTTTGCTTGCTGAGCCCCTAGGCTCACTAGCTTTCTTGATGCAGGTGAGTCAGCGTCGGAGCAATTGGGAGGTGGGGTCTGAATCAACGACGGTGTGCAAGTGTTTATCGAAAGGCCAGCGATTCCGCGAAGTTGTTTCCGTTTCCTCTTTGTTGTTTTGGATCTTTGCTAGATTTGTACTGAGATCTGTTGCAACAAAAGAGAATTCATGTAGAATTCCCAACAGTTGTAATGTCTGCAATTGCGTTTTGTATTTTGGAAATGTTGTAATAGAAACCTGTGTTGTTAAATTTGGCGCCATTATTCAGACTTCATTCTTTTTATCATTTCCGTCCTTCGACTTTTCCCCTTATAATTCGGTCTTTTTAAATTCGTGACCCCGTAAGGTCTGGGTGTCACAAACTTGGTATCAGAGCATGGTCCAAAGATAAACACACGCATTCTCCACTGGAACAGATTTCATCGATCGTTTCTTCGGTGCAGTGAGTTTTCTTTTATGTTTTAGAGCATGTATCTTTTGATTCTTACATGTTCTGATGTTCCTATGTGATGGATTATGGGATATAGATTAAGATGTCTGGCCGAGGAAGAGGGAGGAGAAATACCCCCAAAGATGAACCCAGTCCCGACAGCAACGCTAGCATTGCCCAACTTTTAAGGTTGCTGGTAGAACGGCAGGGTAGAGGTAATGGACAATCTTCCAGTAGTAGAGGGCCAAATAACGATGATCCTCAAGAACGATTTCGGAGACAGAAGCCAAAAGAGTTCTGTGGTACAACAGATCCATTTGTTGCAGAAAGCTGGGTAAAATCAATGGAGGTGATATTTGAGTATCTCCAAACACCAGATTTAGAAAGATCCAGGTGCACAATTTATATGTTGCGGGATGACGCGATGCTCTGGTGGGAAGGAGCGAAGCTTATAGTGGATGTGACGAACCTCCCTTGGGAAGAATTCAAGAGAGTGTTCTATGAGCAATATTTTATAGAGGATAAGCGGTCGGAATTGAAAAGAGAGTTCTTGATGATTAAGCAAGGGGACATGTCTGTCCAGGAGTATGCTCGAAAGTTTGAGCGAGGATGTTACTTTGTACCCCTGATTGGAACAGATCCCAGGGAGAAATTGCGACATTTTGTTGATGGGTTGAAACCAGCGCTTAGACATGATGTGAGGCTGGTGGAACCCAAGGATTATAGAAGCGCGGTGGATAAGGCTCTGAGAGCAGACTGGAAAGCTGTTGTGGAAGAACGGCAGCAGAAGAGACAGATCTTTCAACAAAAAGACCAGCCACCACCCAAGAAGCCATATAAGAATCAACAGCGATCACAGGAACAGAAGCCTCAGGAGCAGAAACCTTTGGTTGTTCAACCCATTAGCGCGGTCTCCGCAGTTGGCAGCAGACCCCAGTGTCCCAAGTGTCAGAAGAATCACCCTGGTCCCTGCAGAGTGGGGAAAAATGTTTGTTATAGATGTGGAGGACCAGGGCATGTTATTAAGAACTGCCCGAAGTCGAAACAGATGGTGACCAGCAGGGATTACGTCATGACCACTGAGAAAGCCAAGCCAGATTCTACAGTGGCTACAGGTAAGATCTTGATCGCAGGAATTCCCTCTTTGGCGTTGATAGATTCAGGTGCGACACATTCATTTATAGCAGCAGATTTTGCTAAGAAACTACCTGCGATCAAGTAACCATGGGGTTTTGTGTAACGGTGCCTTCGGGGGAAGAGTTGGTGTCCCATGATCTATTTCGCGAATTAGAACTCAGACTTCAAGGGCATTTTGTCACTGCCAATCTAGTTGTGTTACCCATGCCGGAGTTCGATATGATTTTAGGAATGGATTGGCTAACTAAATACGGGGTAGTGATAGATTTCAAACTCAGAACCGTAGTGGTAAAACCCCCAGGAGGAGACTGGTTTACGTTTGAAGCTAGTCAGACCTGTAAGATTCCTCCTATTATTTCCGCCCTTAAACCTCAAAGCTGTTTAAGGAAAGGTAGGGCAGGATATCTGGTTAGCCTATCTTCTTTAGCAGCAAGTGATAAGCCCCAGCTTTCAGACATTGAAATAGTGAATGAATTTCCAGAAGTGTTCCCAGAAGAGATACATGGATTTCCACCCGACAGAGAGATAGAATTTGCAATCGAGTTGATCCCTAGAGCAGCGCCAGTTTCGAAACCACCCTATCGAGTTGCTCCAACAGAAATGAGGGAACTAAAGGAGCAAATACAGGATCTATTGGATAGAGGATTTATCAGACCTAGTACGTCACCGTGGGGAGCCCCTGTTTTGTTCGTTAAGAAGAAGGACGGGAGTTTGAGATTGTGTATAGATTATAGAGAATTGAACAAGCTAACGATTAAGAACAAATATCCCCTCCCTAGAATCGAGGATCTGTTTGATCAGTTAAAGGGATCGATAGTTTTCTCTAAGATTGACCTGAGGTCTGGTTACCATCAATTGAAGATAAAACCAGCAGATGTCTTCAAAATAGCTTTTAGGACACGTTATGGCCATTACGAATTTTTTGTGATGCCTTTTGGACTCACGAACACCCCTTCAGCTTTTATGGATTTGATGAATAGAATTTTTCAACCCTACTTAGATCAGTTTGTAGTCGTGTTCATCGACGATATCCTAGTATACTCCAAGAGCAGAATTGAGCACGCATTGAGGACAGTGCTTCAAACCTTGAAGGACAAACAACTGTTTGCCACTCACGAACACCCCTTCAGCTTTTATGGATTTGATGAATAGAATTTTTCAACCCTACTTAGATCAGTTTGTAGTCGTGTTCATCGACGATATCCTAGTATACTCCAAGAGCAGAATTGAGCACGCATTGAGGACAGTGCTTCAAACCTTGAAGGACAAACAACTGTTTGCCAAGTACAGTAAATGCGATTTCTGGTTGAAGAAAGTGGCTTTCCTTGGACATATCATATCTGAGGATGGGTTGGAGGTAGACCCCGCCAAAGTAGAAGCTGTACGCGACTGGCCAAAACAAAAATCTGTTTCAGAAGTCAGAAGCTTTCTGGGTTTAGCTGGATACTATAGGCGTTTTATCAAGGGGTTTTCGAAGATTGCTGTCCCTTTGACATCGTTAACCAGGAAGCTGATCAAGTTTGAGTGGACTCCAGAATGTCAATCCAGCTTTGAGCATTTGAAACAAGCGTTGATTGAGGCCCCTGTGCTAACCATTCCGTCTGAACTAGGGAAATTTGTAATTTATACAGATGATTCCAAGTTGGGATTAGGCGCCGTTTTGATGCAAGATCACCGAGTAATTTCTTACGCATCTAGGCAACTGAAAAATCATGAGAAAAATTGTCCCACGCACGACTTGGAATTGGCAACAGTAGTGTTTGCCTTGAAAATCTGGAGGCATTACTTATATGGAGAGAAATGCGAGATATTTACGGACCACAAAAGTCTGAAATACTTTTTCACGCAGAAGGAATTGAATATGAGGCAGAGAAGATGGCTGGAACTAGTAAAAGATTACGATTGCACAATCAGTTATCATCCAGGAAAGGCCAATGTAGTCGCTGATGCCTTAAGTAGGAAGTCTGTTGGTTTATCCCAGATATCTGTTCAGAGATCATTGGCACGTGACATTGAGAAATCTGGGATTGAAGTGGTACCCAGTGGTAGCGTTTTAGTGTTGGCAGATCTCTCCGTAAGGTCAAATCTGCTGGACCAGATTTATGAGGGACAACCTAAGATGAACAACTTCTGAAGTAGGTTAAACAAGACAGAGATAGAGGCAGTAATCTCTACTTTTCCGAGGAGGGAATCATCAGATTTCATGGAAGGATCTGGGTGCCCCAGGTCGATACTTTAAGAACAGATCTCATGAAAGAGGCTCACTCAACTCCTTATTCTGTTCACCCGGGAAGACTAAGATGTATAAAGATCTTTAGAAATTATATTGGTGGCCGGGAATGAAGAGAGACATCGCCAGATTTGTCTCCGAGTGTTTAACGTGCCAATTGGTGAAGGCCGAGCTCCAGAGGCCGGCAGGAATGTTGCAACCATTGCCCATTCCAGAGTGGAAGTGGGACTGTATAGCCATGGATTTCGTAATTGGATTGCCCAGACATCTCAAGGGTATAATTCTATTTGGGTTGTAGTGGATAGACTTACGAAATCTGCTCACTTTTTGCCAGTAAAGACAACGTATGATGTGAGTAAATACGCAGAGTTGTATGTAAAGGAGATCATTAGACTTCACGGTGTTCCTATGTCTATCGTATCTGATAGGGATTCTAAGTTCACGTCTGCATTTTGGAAAAGTTTGCATCGAGCTTTGGGAACTAAGTTGACCTTTAGCACATCCTTTCATCCTCAAACCGATGGCCAATCAGAAAGAGTGATCCAGATTTTAGAGGATTTACTTAGGGCATGTATTATAGATTTCTCTTAAGGATGGGATCTGAAATTGCCGTTGGTGGAATTTTCTTATAACAATAGCTTCCAAGCTTCTATCCAAATGGCTCCTTATGAAGCTTTGTATGGGCGCAAATGTAGAACACCTCTACATTGGGATGAGTTGGGAGAGCGAAATGGTTTAGGACCCGACCTGGTAGAGCAAACAGTGAACGCTGTTCGAAAGATCAAGGAAAGAATGAAAGCTGCCCAAAGCAGGCAAAAGAGCTACGCAGACAATAGATGAAGAGAACTGAATTTCGACGTAGGCGACCTGCATAGTTATCGGATCTTTAGAGACTCTCGATTTACCAATGGTCGTTGATCTGATCGGGATATATGTGTTGAAAGGACCGTACTGTACGCTAACCACGACCAACTGGTTCTTGCAGGCACTATCAGTGATACCTAGGGGATCATGGGGCGATGTTGCTAGACGCTTTACCATGATCCGATGGGCAAGTCCGAAATTATGATTTCGGAGTCACAATGGTTGTGGGCCCACGGCTAGCTGTATCCCTGAACCATTGAGGGTCACACAAAGTCTGGATTCATGATTCCCGCACGGAAACTGAGCTCAATGTGTTGAGCATAGGAGGAGGATTTTAGGGAGTGCGACTTCCTAAAAGTCAACAGGTGTCAAATTGCGATTTTCCAAAGTTGAGGGGCAAAACTGTCATTTTGGACTAGGTATCTGAAATTTTTTTTCACATCATAATATTCAGTTTTGGAAACTGAGTCGATCGGTCCGATCTGATCTTCGATCGGAGTTATGATGAAACCGCAGTGATTTAAATGAATGGAATGTTCATATTGACCTGGGTGTGACCCAGGTCCATTGGGCCGATTCAAGCCCATGTACCATCTTTATTTAGTTAAGTTGGTTTAGGGCTTTAAACACAAGACTCACAACCTAACCCTAGCTCCTAGTGTTCGGCCGCCACTCCTCCAAAACCTCACGCCGCCGCCGCCGATCTCCACGCGCCACAGCCGTCCGCCGCCCCGTGATCGGACTTGTTTCGATCACCGCGTTGAGGAGTTTCCGTCCGTGCTAAATTCGTCAGGTCTTCTAGTGCAGGCTGACGAAGGTGTCTTGAATCCGGTCGTGGACCTGATTGACGATCTACCGCCGCCTACCGTTTGAAGTGCCGGTTTCCTCGTGAAACTGGTCGGAGCCAGGCGCCTAGATGCCAGCAAGGTAACGATTCTATGAACATCCTATGAATGTTTATAGAATTGTATTTGAATTAATTGAACGTTTCTCGGGGCAATTTTTGATTTCCGCTGCGCCCCCGGGAAACGGGATCCGGATCCGCCATTGTCGCCAATAGGGGCTGTCCCTGGCACTAACTCTATACTGAAATCAATTTCTCTTCTCGGAGGGAGTCCAGGAATCTCATCTAGAAACACGTCTGGAAACTTTCTGAAAATCAGGATATCGCTCAACCTTAAACGCGACTCTTGGGAAACATCGAGCGCATAGATCATGAATCCAGCGTTTCCCAACGATAATAGACTAAACATCTCCATGGTGGACACCAATGGAATCTTCGAGCGTGAATCAGCACCGTAGAAATCCCACTTCTCTCCCGACTTGGGGCGAAATCTCACCACACCATGGAAACAATCAACGGTAGCCTTATAGCTGGACCACACATCCATTCCCAAGATACAATCAAAATCTCTCATCTCCAGCGATATCAAATTCTCCACTATCACATTCTGAT
The DNA here is from genome assembly GCA_001598015.1 of Dorcoceras hygrometricum. NCBI lineage: Eukaryota > Viridiplantae > Streptophyta > Magnoliopsida > Lamiales > Gesneriaceae > Dorcoceras > Dorcoceras hygrometricum. The sequence goes on from KV007733.1 coordinate 40,227, forward strand.
CAAACTGAATCACACAATCAACCACAATCTCACGAGACAACAACCACACAAAAGCATGATTCGACACAGACACCACATCACATAGTGGGGTAACTCTCAACCACACTCATGCATAAACCATGCAGAAACAAAGGAGTGTGATGCTCTTGTATCAAATAAAACTCTCGCAGGAAAATCAAACATAGAGCGTGTACCTATGATCACGTTACCAGGTATCTCATCAGCCTGCTCCCTTGAAAAATAATTCACCTGAGCTTGCTGCGGTCCCGGAAACTACGGTCTCGAAGGTCCTCCAAACCTAGACGGTTCACGGGGTTGGAATCCAGATCGTTGGGTTGGGGCAGTGTTAGAGTAGATGCCCAACTAGCCAACTTGTGGTGTGTGGGTTTATAGACTTTTGTATATGACAATCTTTATATATGATATTCGCATTTATTATATGGCATTCTTTACTTTCATTGTGTGTATGATGATTTACAATTGCGTTGAGTAAAGACCTAGAATACACTTAAGTGTATGTTAGATGTGATAGTGGGTATGACGGCTATCATGAAACACATCTAATAGTCACTGTGTATTCTGAACATGTTCCTAGTCGATTGGGCCGTCAAAATGAGGATAAGGTTGACCGAGTTCGAGACTAGTATCTGCGATGCGAAGTACCATGTTTCATTGGTAGGGAACATTGTGATGTTCCGAGCATGCAGAGAGATAGTGACCTGGTGATCTATCGAACTACCCTCGTTCGGACTTTCCAAGTGGTTACCATTTGTCAAGTGGATAAGTCCGAGGTCTTGGTTGTACTGATTAGTCCTCACGACTCGAAACGTCATTGAGACTCTACATGATAGGCGTCTCACTTTGACCCATTTGCCGACTCACTTGGGGTCATAAGGCGTCGGGATTGGGTGAGACACCGATGCATATAGGATTCGATACATCGTTGTCGAGGATTCACGGCTCGCAGACATGCGTGGATATCCTATGCTATCTAAGGGGATAATAGTGTATAAATCTCTGGCCAGAGTACTAGAAGTGTTTTAGGTAAATGTGTTTACCTAGTTACACTCGCGATGTCACTATTCGATCTCCAAGATGTATGCATAGCTATCGGATCTATAGCGACTCTCGATTTACCAATGGTCGTTGATCTGATCGGGATATATGGATTGAAAGGACCGTACTGTACGCTAACCACGACCAACTGGTTCTTGCAGGCACTATCAGTGATACCTAGGGGATCATGGGGCGATGTTGCTAGACGCTTTACCATGATCCGATGGGCAAGTCCGGAATTGTGATTCCGGAGCCGCAATGGTTGTGGACCCACGGCTAGCTGTATCCCTGAACCATTGAGGATCACAAAAGTACTGGATTCGAGATTCCCGCATGGATACTCAGCTCAATGTGTTGATAAATCTCTGGCCAGAGTACTAGAAGTGTTTTAGGTAAATGTGTTTACCTAGTTACACTCGCGATGTCACTATTTGATCTCCAAGATGTATGCATAGCTATCGGATCTATAGCGACTCTCGATTTACCAATGGTCGTTGATCTGATCGGGATATATGGATTGAAAGGACCGTACTGTACGCTAACCACGACCAACTGGTTCTTGCAGGTACTATCAGTGATACCTAGGGGATCATGGGGCGATGTTGCTAGACGCTCTTACCATGATCCGTTGGGCAGGTCCGGAATTGTGATTCCGGAGCCACAATGGTTGTGGGCCCACGGCTAGCTGTATCCCTGAACCATTGAGGGTCACACAAGTACTGGATTCAAGATTCCCGCACGGATACTCAGCTCAATGTTTTGAGCATACGAAGAGGATTTTGGGAGTGTGACTTCCTAAAAGGTCAACAGAGGTCAAATCGTGATTTGCCGATGTTGAGGGGCAAAACGGTCATTTTGCACTGGGGTTCTGAAAAATGGTTTTCCAGATCATGGTATTCAGTTTTGGAAACTGAATCGATCGATCCGATCTGATCGGCGATCGGAGTTACGATGAAGTCACGGTGATATGGATGAACGTAATGTTCATGCTTTGGACCCGGGCCTGTTGGGCCGGTCCAAGACTATCACCAAATCTATTTAATTAGACTTAACTTCAATCATAACATACTAGACAACATTAAACCCTAACCCTAAGCACTAAACACGCCGCCCCTCTCTTCATCAACCTCACGCCGCGCCGCCGCCGCCGCCGCTCGCCGGAAAATTGTTTCCGGCCAACTCGACGAGGAGAATCCATCCGTGCAGATCTCGTCAGGCCTTCAAGTGCAGGCTGACGAAGGAATTCCATCTCCGGTCGTGGACCTGATTGACGATATCTACCGCCGTCTACCGTGAAGTGCCGTTTCTTTACGAAACCGGTCGGAGCCAGGCACGAGTTGCCAGCAAGGTAGTCACCTTAACACCCTATGAATGTCATAATATGTTATTTGTTTTATCGTATTGATCGTCTCCCGGCACATGTTTTTTCGTTCTTCCGCTGCCCCGCTGAGATGCGTGATCCGGATCCCAACAGTGGTATCAGAGCCTAGGTTTTTGGATCTGATCAATGCGATTACTGCCCTGTTGTATCTAATCTTTAATTTTTCAGATCGAAAACGAAACTCGAGAAGCAAGTCGCCGGGCCGCCACCACGTACGGCGGCGACCAGCACATCGCGCGCGCGCTATGGCACGCGCGATACCATCAAGATATTGAAGACCGAAGATCTGTAAAACCGGAAAGCTTTGTAATAGGATTGCATTGCATATTGCATTACCCCTAGGATTGGACCCAGGTCCGTGGCTGGCAACCACGGACCACATAACTCTCGCGATTGATCATCCCAATATTTATTTATATATGTTGATATATAGATTAGTTGAATCCGCATGTTGCATGTTTTAAATTAGATTTAAATATGCATGAGACCAAAATTTTTCAAAAATAAAATCCCTCGTTTTAAATATTATTTAAAACTCATATCAAGATAAATGTTTATTCGATAAACTAAAGGGTATTTAAATTTGTTTAAATTAACCCTACCTTCCATCAACAATGGGTGTACGTCGATGCTATCCGTATACATGGCCCGACTCATATTATTGAGGGGGTCATGTATGCCGGAAAGCTGTCCACGTCATTGACAACTGTTGTGAGTCGGTTGGAACTCCCTTTAACGTTGGCTCATATTATTGGGGACGTTAAGGGGACCGTCCTTCACGACTCAACATTGATGGGTCAATCTTGACACGTGATAGTAAACGGCGTCATATTATTGGGCCATTACTGGACGTGAGGTGAATACATGGAGGTTGCACCGGTTGCAATCGAAAACTACCTTTTGGGGGTCGTGGATGACTGATATTATTCGGGTCCATGATCGCTTGATTGGGCTCCGTGTACCCACTAAAGAAACCTGTTTTCTCGATTTCATTATAGGGTGGTGAAATCGTTAAAATAGTGGGAGGGTAATTCATAAAACTAAATGACCATGTTTTATGTCTTAGCGTTTATTTTATATATAGTTAGTGATGTATGTCCGTTTTCCTTCAGTATTACTGCATATAAAATGGTTTCGATGAAAAACCCGCTCGCTGCTATACTGGATAGCAACAAGTTCACCTGTCTGAACTACCAAGACTGGCTCCGGAACTTCAATCTTGTATTGGCTTCGGAGAAGCTCCTCTATAAGATAGAGAAGTCTCCTCCGGAGGAAACCCCTGCCGATATCAGCCCTGAGGAGCTGATTACGCTTAACCAATGACGTGACGACGAGGTTAAAGCTCGATGCTATGTGATGGCATCGATGTCCAATGAAATGCAACGGCGCTTTGAGAAGACAAAGTATGCCTCTGCCATACTTTTTCATCTCAAGGAACTGTACGGGGAGAACTCTCGACATGAGAGGTTCACGGCTGTCAAGGAGCTGATGACGAGCCTCATGCGCGATGGGACTTCGGTCCGCGAGCATGGGGTTCGTATGATTGGGCTCGTTGAAAAGCTGTCGGGCCTTGATATCGCGCTTCCACACGAGCTGTCGGTGGATGTACTCCTCCTCTCGCTACCCGCTGAATTTGACCCCTTTGTGGTCAACTTCAACATGAACAAGCTGGAAGCCACCCTTGAAGAGGTGGTGAACATGCTTGTAGTGTTTGAGGGGACTATAAAGAAGGACAAACCCGTCCTCATTCTGGGTTTTTATTCCTCTGCGAAGAAGGGGCCCAGACGCAAGAGCAAGAAGCGTTCTGCTCCTGCGAAGGAGGAAAAGTCTGCCAAGAAGTCGAAGGCAAAGGCTTCTAAGCCAAACAAGAGCGAGGACGTTTGCCACCACTGCCACAAGGCTGGGCATTGGAGGAGGAACTGCAAGGAGTACCTCGAGCAGTTGCGAACTGCAAAAGGTATGTTCTATATTGAAATAAATATGTCTCTAAATTCAAATTCTTGGGTACTTGATACCGGATGTGGATCTCATATCTGCAATGATTTGCAGGTGATGACAAGAAGTCGACGTCTTAGAGAGGGTGAGACCCACTTGAGGCTAGGCAATGGAGCAAGGGTTGCTGCTATAGCTATAGGAGATGTTTATTTATTTCTGTCTTCAGATTTTAAGTTGTTGTTACGAGACGTTTTATTTGTTCCTGAATTAATTAAAAACATTATTTTTATTCCTATGCTTGATAGAGATGGATATTCTCTATACACCTTAAAATTAAAAGACGTTCCAACTCGCGATGTTGAAGCACACACAACAACGATTAAACGGAAACACGATAACTTGAACCCAGCACAACTTTGGCACGCTAGGCTAGGTCACATTTCCCTAAGTAGGATGAACAAGTTAGTTAGGAGTGACCTATTTGATCTGTCAGACATTAACTCTCTACCAACTTGTGAATCTTGTCTTAAAGGAAAGATGTGTTGGGATCCCGATCGCGCCCCCCGACGAGGCAGCGGAAGAACATAAAAACATGTCCGGGAGACGATCAATACGATGAAAAATTCAAAATAGGACATTCATAGGGTGTTCAAAGTCACTACCTTGCTGGCACTTGTGCCTGGCTCCGACCGGTTTCGTAAAGAAAACGGCACTTCACGGTAGACTGCGGTAGATAACGCCAATCCGGTCCACGACCAGAATCGATCTCCCTCCAATCAGCCTGCACTAGAAGGCTGAAGGATTTTATCGCCAATGGATTCTCCTCGAAAAACTAGGCCGGAAACAATTTTCCGGCGAAGCGGCGGCGGGGACGGCGGCGGCGGGCAGCGCACGGCGGCGGCGGCGAGGATGATGTAGAGAGGGGGTGGCGGCCAAGTGATTAGGGTTAGGGTTTTGTGTCTTGTAACAAGTGTAGTTAAGTCTATGTTTAAGTCTAATTAAATAGACTTGAGTGTTGGACTTGGACCGGCCCAACGGGCCCGGGTCCAACTATGAACATTCAGTTCATCTCCACCATCGAGACTTCATCGTAACTCGATCGCCGATCAGATCGGACCGATCGATTCAGTTTCCAAAACTGAACATTATTATCTGAAAAACCATTTTTCAGAACCCCAGTGCAAAATGACCGTTTTGCCCCTCAACGTCGGGAAATCTCAATTTGACCCGAGTTGACTTTTAGGGAGTCGAACTCCCCAAAATCCTCTTCGTATGCTCAACACATTGAGCTGAGTATCCGTGCGGGAATCTCGAATCCAGTACTTGTGTGACCCTCAATGGTTCAGGGATACAGCTAGCCGTGGGCCCACAACCATTGCGGCTCCGGAATCATAATTCCGGACTTGCCCATCGGATCATGGTAAAGCGTCTAGCAACATCGCCCCATGATCCCCTAGGTATCACTGATAGTGCCTGCAAGAACCAGTTGGTCGTGGTTAGCGTACAGTACGGTCCTTTCAATCCATATATCCCGATCAGATCAACGATCATTGGTAAATCGAGAGTCGCTATAGATCCGATAGCTATGCATACATCTTGGAGATCGAATAGTGACATCGCGAGTGTAACTAGGTAAACATATTTACCAAAAACACTTCTAGTACTCTGGCCAGAGATTTATACACTATTATCCCCTCAGATAGCATAGGATATCCACGCATGTCTGCGAGCGATGAATCCTGGACAATGATGCATCGACTCCTACATGCATCGGGGTCTCACCCAATCCCGATGCCTATGACCCCAAGTGAGTCGGCAAACGGGTCAAAGTGAGACGCCTATCATGTAGAGTCTCAATGTACGTTCGAGTCGTGAGGACTAATCAGTACAACCAAGACCTCGGACTTATCCACTCGACAAATGGTAACCACTTGGAAAGTCCGAACGAGGGTAGTTCGATAGATCACCAGGTCACTATCTATCTGCATGCTCAGAACATTCAAAGTGAGACGCTTATCATGTAGAGTCTCAATGACGTTTCGAGTCGTGAGGACTAATCAGTACAACCAAGACCTCGGACTTATCCACTCGACAAATGGTAACCACTTGGAAAGTCCGAAGGAGGGTAGTTCGATAGATCACCAGGTCACTATCTATCTGCATGCTCAGAACATCACAATGTCCCCTACCAATGAAACATGGTACTTCGCATCG
>KV007733.1:58181-69454 GCA_001598015.1 Dorcoceras hygrometricum
CTCATCAAATCGAAGCACACAATCCAACACCACTTCACGGGACCACAGATTCACACCAGCAGGGGTAGACACGGAAACAACATCACACAATGGGGAAGAACTCAACCCATACTCACAAACAAACATCTCAGAAATAAAAGAGTGTGATGCACCCGTGTCAAATAGAACTCTCGCAGGATAATAAAAAATAAAGAATGTTCCTGCGATCATCATACCAGGCGCCTCCTCAGCATGCTCTCTCGTCAAAGTGTTCTCCTGAGCCTGCTGTGGAATCTGGAACTGAGGTCTCGAAGGTGCTCCAAACCTAGAAGGCTCATGGGGTTGGAATCCAGATCGCTGGGTAGGGGCAGGAAACTGCGGTCTCTGAGAAGAACCACCAGCTGATCCCTGCTGCGAAGGAACTAAGAACTTGTTAGAGTAGATGCCCAACTAGCCAACTTGTGGCGTGTGGGTTTATAGACTCTTGTATATGACAGTCTTTATATATGATATTCGCATTTGTTTATGGCATTCTTTATCTTCATTATGTTTATATAATGTTAACAATTGTGTTGGATAAAGACCTAGAATGCACCATAGTGTATGTTAGATGTGATAATGGGCATGACGGGTATCATGAAACACATCTAATAGTCACTGTGTATTCTGAATTAGTTCCTGTAGATGCCCAACTAGCCAACTTGTGGCGTGTGGGTTTATAGACTCTTGTATATGACAGTCTTTATATATGATATTCGCATTTGTTTATGGCATTCTTTATCTTCATTATGTTTATATAATGTTAACAATTGTGTTGGATAAAGACCTAGAATGCACCATAGTGTATGTTAGATGTGATAATGGGCATGACGGGTATCATGAAACACATCTAATAGTCACTGTGTATTCTGAATTAGTTCCTAGTCGATTGGGCCGTCAAAATGAGGATAAGGCCGCCCGAGCTTGAGACTAGTATCTGCGATGCGAAGTACCATGTTTCATTGGTAGGGAACATTGTGATGTTCTGAGCATGCAGATAGATAGTGACCTGGTGATCTATCGAACTACCCTTCTTCGGAATTTCCAAATGGTTACCATTTGTCGAGTGGATAAGTCCGAGATCTTGGTTGTACTGATTAGTCCTCACGACTCGAAACGTCATTGAGACTCTACATGATAGGCGTCTCACTTTGACCCGTTTGCTGACTCACTTGGGATCATTAGGCGGCGGGATTGGGTGAGATCCCGATGCATGTAGGAGTCGATGTTTCGTTGTCGAGGATTCACCGCTCGCTTACATGCGTGGATATCCTATGCTATCTGAGGGGATAATAGTGTATAAATCTCTGGCCAGAGTAATAGAAGTGTTTTAGGTAAATGGGTTTACCTAGTTACACTCACGATGTCACTATTCGATCTACAAGATGTATGCATAGCTATCGGATCTTTAGCGACTCACGATTTACCAATGGTCGTTGATATGATCGGGATATATGTGTTGAAAGGACCATACTGTACGCTAACCACGACCAACTGGTTCTTTCAGGCACTATCAGTGATACCTAGGAGATCATGGGGCGATGTTGCTAGGCGCTTTACCATGATCCGTTGAGCAAGTCCGAAATTGTGATTTCGGAGCCACAATGGTTGTGGGCCCACGGCTAGCTGTATCCCTGAACCATTGAGGGTCACACAAGTACTGGATTCGTGATTCCAGCACGGAAACTGATCTCAATATGTTGAGCATAGGAAGATGATTTTAGGGAGTGCGACTTCCTAAAACTCAACAGGGGTGAAATTACGATTTCCCACTGTTGAGGGGCAAAACTGTCATTTTGGACTAGGTATCTGAAAAATTGTTTTTCACATCATAATGTTCAGTTTTGGAAATTGAGTCGGTCGGTCTGATCTGATCGTCGATCAGAGTTATGATGAAACCGTAGTGAATTAAACGAACCGAATGTTCACATGGACCTGGGTTGGACCCAAGTCCATTGGGCCGGTTCAAGCCCATGAATGACTTATATTTATGGGTTGTGTCTAGGGCTTAATCAATACACTAATTACAACCTAAACCTAGCCTCCAATCTTGAGAAGCCGCCGCCCCTCCTCCACCAACCTCACGCACGGCCGCCGCCCACTGCCGCGCCTCCACCGCGCCGCCGCCGTCCGATCTTCGCGTGATTAGACTTGTTCTGATCAGTGCGACGAGGTGATTACGTTCGTGATAAAATCCATCAGCTTTCTAGTGCAGGCTGATTGGAGGAAGATCGATTCCGATCGTGGACCTGATTGACGATCTACCGCCGTCTACCGACAAGAGCCAGTTTCCCTGTGATTCTGGTTGGAGCCAGGCGCCTAGACGCTAGCAAGGTAACACCCGAAAATCATCCTATGAATGGTTTATAGCATTGATTTTTTGTATTGAACGTATCCCGGCGCTTAATTTTTAAACTTCCGCTGCACCGCCGGGAGACGGGATCCGGATCCGCCACCGTTTTCCACCAGCCGGGGTTGGAATCCAGATCGTTGGGTACAGAACCACCAGCCGAACCTTGCTGTGAAGGAAACAAAGACTGTCACCTCAACAAAGGACACACTCTCAGAAAGTGTCAAGGCTTCCCACAGTTATGGCAAGTCCCCTGAACTCCACGGCACTGTGAAGTCATGTGCTTACCATCGCACTGTCCACAAGACACTCCTCCTGAACCACTGCCACCAGAGCTCACAGATCCAGAGGAACTCGAATTTGAATTCTTCTTAAACTTCTTCCCACGAGGCCTGAAAACCTCTGACGGTTTGATTGCTGCGTAGTCTGAGGAGACTGAGAAGAATGCGTACCTTCAGGTGCAGGGAGGTAGCCTCGTCCAACTTTCATCGGAACCTGCGTCGGCGCATCCAACAAACTCTCCTCAATATCTACTGCTCGATTCACAGCCTCAGCATACGTCGATGGGGCTCCAGCCAACACCAACTGAAACAACTCTGGTCTCAATCCCTTAATAAACTTGTTCCTCTTCGTTCGCTCCTGGCTAGCAACATGAGGGACATAAGCCAGAAGAGAAGAAAACTGTCTGGCGTACTCAGCGACCTTAAAATTCCCTTGCTTCAAGTTGTCGAACTCTCTCTCACGGTTATTGAAGTACGACTCTGGGTTATACTCCTGTCGAAACTCCGTACTGGGGTTTGACCCCATGTCCCTCCGGGGCTTGGTTTGTTTCTTTGTTGCGTTGTTTTCAGGAAACCCAGGTTCTACAGCTGGTCGTGGGTTCAACCCAGCTGGCGGTGCCCCAGGAGGTGGCTAGTGTGTCCCAGTAGCATATAGCATATATATATATGTATCAGTTAGCCAGGGGGATGCCCTGCGCTTTGTTGTTGTACCCGTAGGGGAATATGATACATGTCTGAATTATGTATGCTTTGTTGTTGATTGTTTTATGATTTGGGGAACTTATTTTAAGTATTGTTGTATTTTAAATTATACGTTTAAAACCGTCGGGCCTAAAAGCGAAAATTTTTCCCACTTTTGATAGCTTCCGCATGTGTTTATCTGTTGTGAGCACGAGGCCTGACAATAGCAGTCCTACCTCTACCTCTCCTCGGCGGAATCTAATCAAATCTCAAGGTAAGACTAACAGCAGATAATCACAGAGATATATATCAAATCAAGCAAGTCACAGAGTCAAGCAAGAAATCAAATCAAAACTCTGTGCCAAGACTCGAGTGTGATCAAAAGAGAACGAGCTTATCCCAGTTTAAGCTCTGATACCAAAAATGTCACGCCCCGTGCGAATCAACAATGAACAGCACAATTAAGCACATAATAGCGGAAGCATAAAATATGGCTTAAAAATTTTTCGAAATACATGGGCCTTAACTCAAAATCGTCATTCAAAATAATACATACTCAAAATAGGATTTAACTCAAAATCCAATCACAGACAGGTAATAAAATAAATCTCAATACAGATCCCCAACATACATAGAAACTCAGGGCATCCCCTGGTTCAATACATAATATAAACACACTGGGACTCAACAAAACGGGGATCTACTAGCTGCAGCTCCACTCTGCCCTGCCAGATTTCTTGTGGCTCTTGCAATGGGTAACATAGACCCAAGAACACAAAAGCAGGAAAAGAAATACGAGGTCAAATCTCATTACGAAGAGCACTAAGACATAAAAAACTCATAAACATGTAGTATATCAAAACATGAATGCATGAGGCTGTCAAATAATAGGTCATCTAGGCCAACGAGTTAGATGGCAAATCAAAGGCGAGCCTTTATACCACGCACAGCCAATCAGCCGTTGGAAATCATCGGCCCGTGATCTTTAGGACTGGCCACTCAATTGCCCATAACAGCTCGGTGGTATTCAGACACGACCTATCTGTCAGGCCTCGTGCTCACAACCGAGTAAATACCCAAACACATGCGGAAGCTTATCAAAAAGTGGGTAAAATTTTCGCTTTTAGGCCCGATGGTTTAAAACATATAATTTAAAATAGAACAATACTCAAAATAAGTTCCCAGTTTACAAATCAACAAAAACAAGTATAGCATCAATACAAATAAAAGTATCAGACTCCTCATTAGAATACAACAACGAAGCACAGGGCATCACCACGGCTACTAGACTGATACATACATATATGGTATACGCTATTGGGACACTCAACCACCTCCTGGGGCACCGCCAGCTGGGTTACCTCCTCGACCAGCTGTATGACCTGGACAACACAACAGGCAACAAACAAACCAAGCCCCAGAGGGACATGGGGGTCAAACCCCAGTACGGAGAGCAACTATAAATCATCAGTAAACAACAAGAATAAAATGCAGATTCTATGCATGGGATGCTGGACAACAACACATGACTCCAACCGAAAAGGAAGTCAAGGAACTCAATGTACAGCTCAACTGAATCTGCAACAACGGTGGCCACTGGGTGTGTTCCAAGTGTGGTAATGAGCCACTCGCCGGGACACGACACCTGAATGCCAGATGCATCAAACAACTCGACCTGCGGTTGCCCAACCTATGAACTGTGGTAGTTAGCCACTCGACGCATAGGGGCTAACATAACCCAGCAGGGATATGAGAGTGCGGTATTGCCGCTCGCCCTCGCATGCTGGTAAGAAACAGAGCAAGAACAACGAAGCAATGGCTGCAAAAGCTGAAATGAGATGCTAATATGTGTATGCAACATGCTGGACAATAACAAGCATAATCATATGCGCAACAGCCAATGCACAACACAATAAACACAGCCATCTCATAAAAACAGTGCCTCACAAAGCATCAACACACGGCAGCCAACAAACCAGCAACTACCATTTTATCCAAGCCATGCCTACGCTGCATTTACAAGCTCAACCCATACCTTATTTCTGCTAAACGTTCACCACCACAAGGTTCACGAAATCTGCGTCCTGAAATCTGTTAAATCACACGCATGAACAACTCAGAACGAGCCAGCAAACTCACGGCTAAACTTAAAAACTCACGGCTGGAAATTCATATGCACAACTATCCTTCAACCCTACCCAAACAACTCAACAGGAAGCTTAATCTAAGGCTGGGAACAAGATTTCAAAGTTAGAATGAAAAGATACCTGTAACTACGAAAGTTACGAAAGAAAACAGCAGCTTCGAGCTTTCAATCCAGCCAACTATAGCTTCCAAAATGAGTACGAGATGAAAGAGCTTTCCAAGAGAAGTCCAACACTACCTCGAACGTGAAAAATGGTGGCCGGAATCGACGAGAATCTACCGGAGAAGCTCACGGTGAATAGTAGTCGAGGGTTTGGAAAACAGAGAACGAAGATAAGAAATATTTGCTAAGTATGGGATCTGGTGAATTCAACGAAGCCAACGCTTCTAATAAATAGGCGCGAGAGATCTGTTCAATTATTCCACCGACAGAAACAGCTTTCTCCACCAACCAAAACATGCGCTACATTGCATAAAAACCACGGTGAAATCTGTTTTGTTCAATCCATGAACGCTGAAATCGGGAAAATTAAACGCTGGAATATGGGACCAAAACACGCTAAAAGCTGGTCGCTAATCTTTGGCAAAACTACGGTGAAATCTGGTTGTTAAGACAGGCGTTGAATCTGGTCAATCGAACGCTACTAACAAAACAGATCTCTCCTCTAGCGATCACCAACGACGTCGCACCATACAAAACAGATCTCACAAACAGATCTCAGCGCTAAACACAAAACAACGACGTAGCCACTTATTAAATCGGCGGCGTTTAGGAGCCAACGCATAAACACGCAATACACAAAACAGATCTCTCCTCTCACGAGCAGATCTCACGCAAGCGCTAAACCAGATCTCTCCTGCACAGGGCGTCCAGATCTCACAAAAACGACAGCGTTTCAATCCTTAACAAAAACACGCTAGAACCAGATCTCATGAAACGACGGCGTATGAAGCAAAACGCGCTAAACCAGATCTCTCCTGCACAGGGCGTCCAGATCTCACAAAAACGACAGCGTTTCAATCCTTAACAAAAACACGCTAGAACCAGATCTCATGAAACGACGGCGTATGAAGCAAAACGCGCCGCAACGCTAAGCGCCCAGATTTCACAAACTTCAAACAGATCTCTCAACCCGAACAGATCTCACAAACCAGCAATTCTTACGTAATCCACACAACGTTAACACGCGATGCTGACGTCATCAAATCTGCTACCAGATTTCACCAAAGTTTCGAAAATCTCAAAATTTCCAGAATTGTTCCAAATGTCATTCCCGACCCGAAGATGCAACCCAAACGTTCAAAATGAAATCTGAATCACCAGAAATCACTAAAACCCGATTAATTCAACAATTAATCCTTAATACAATTTCCAGGTCTCACATTTCTCCCCCACTAAAAAGGATTTCGTCCTCGAAATCAACAACAATTCAAATACCAAAACACAGCAGTAAGATACAAAACAGGAACTCGCCCAACACAGGCCAAGAGTTCAGGATAACTGAGCAAACAATTAACGACAACTATGGAAGAAATACAAACAAAAGCTACAACATACTGGAAAATATAGCCCAAAGGCTACTCAAACAGATGCGGCCACTCGCGCTGCATCTTTTCTTCCAGCTCCCAAGTGGCTTCTTCCCTTCCATGTTTGCTCCACTGCACCATAACCAAAGGAATGGTCTTATTCCTCAACTGTTTCTCTTTTCTGCCAAGGATTTGCAAAGGATATTCCTGATAGCTCAACGACTGATCTAGCTCTACCTCGTCAGTTCCAAGCACATGAGACGGATCTGGCTCATATTTCCTCAACATCGACACATGAAACACATCGTGAAGAGAGGACAACTCTGACGGCAACAAAAACCGATACGCTAAAGGGCCAATCCTCTCGACAATCTCATATGGACCAACGTAACGAGGGGCTAACTTTCCGTTGCGTCCAAAGCGCATCACACTGCAAAACGGAGAAATCTTGAGAAATACACGATCACCAACCTGAAACTCAAGAGGTCGACGCCTCTTATTCGCATAACTGGCTTGGCGATCCTGGGCAGCTTTCATCCGCTGTCTAATAAGATCCACATGATCTTTCATTTGATGCACAAAGTCAGGGGCCGATAGCTGCTTCTCTCCCACTTCTTCCCAACAAACTAGCGATCTGCACTTCCTGCCATACAAAGCCTCAAAAGGCGCCATGCCAACCGTCACTTGGTAGCTGTTATTATACGAAAATTCGACCAAAGACAACGCGTCTTGCCAGCTACCTCCGAAATCCAACACAACAGCACGCAACATATCCTCCAACGTCTGGATAGTTCGCTCAGATTGGCCATCTGTCTGGGGGTGATACGCGGTACTCATCGCCAATCTGGTTCCCAAAGCTGTTTGCAAACTCTTCCAAAACCTGGAAGTAAACCTCGGATCTCGGTCGGACACGATTGAAACAGGCACACCGTGCAATCTAACAAAAAAATCAACGTACAGCTTCGCCATCATCTTCAACGAGAAGGTCATCCCATAGGGAATGAAGTGTGCAGACTTCGACAAACGGTCGATACTACCCAAATAGCGTCGCATCCTCGGCTGGAACGAGGCAGATGCGTCACAAAATCCATCACAATGTGCTCCCAATTCCATTGGGGCACCTCTAAACTCTGCAACAGACCACCAGGTCTCATCCTTTCGGCCTTTACCATCTGGCAATTCAAACAACGAGCAACGAAACCAGCAACGTCACTCTTCAGGCCAGCCCACCAAAAGTACGGCTTCAAAGCATGGTACATCTTTCGTGCACCAGGATGAACACTATGTCTGCTGCAATGCGCCTCACGAAGGATATCCTCCTTCAAATCAATCAAATTGGGCACAACCAACCTGCCCCAGAACCTCAAGCATCCATCGGACGAGACGGAATAATCCTCAAGTTCGCCAGCCTTGACTTTCATCTTCAACTCGTGGATAGACGGATCGGTCCTCTGAGCTGCTCGAATGCTAGAAACAATCTGCGGTTCCACTTGGAACGATGAAACCATCACACAATCCTCAGCCGGGTAAAATCTCCAACCCGTAGTGTTAAGATGCTCTTGGTCCTTGGAGATGTACAACGAGGCAAGCATCTCACTAGCCTTCCTGTTCAAAGCATCAGCCACTACGTTCGACTTTCCAGGCTGGTATTTAATCTCACAATCAAAGTCCTTAAGCAGCTCCATCCACCGACGTTGTCTCATGTTCAATTCAAGCTGCGAAAACAAATACTGCAAACTTTTATGGTCGGAGTACACCACAAACTGCTCGCCATAAAGGTAGTGACGCCAGATCTTTAACGCAAAGACCACCGCTGCTAACTCCAAATCATGAACTGGGTAACGAGTCTCGTGCGGTTTCAATTTCCGCGAGGCATACGCAATGACTCTACCATTCTGCATCAACACACAACCCAATCCATTAAGAGAAGCGTCAGAACAAACAACAAAACCACCTGATCCGGATGGCAGAGCCAACACAGGCGCAGTAGTCAACTTTTCCTTGAGCAGTTGAAACGCATTCTCACACTGCTCAGTCCAAACAAACCGCCTATCCTTCTGGATCAATTGGGTCATCGGCTTCGCTATACTAGAGAATCCCTCAATGAAGCGACGATAATAGCCAGCCAGACCTAAGAAACTGTGAATCTCAGACACATTTCTCGGTCGCTCCCAGTTCAAAACAGCATCCACTTTACTGGGATCCACAGAAATGCCATCCGCTGAAATGACATGACCCAGAAATACCACGCGATCTAACCAAAACTCGCACTTGGAAAATTTCGCATACAACTGCTGCTCTCTCAACCTATGAAGAACCATTTCCAAGTGCTCCTTGTGCTCCCTCGGAGTCTTCGAGTAAATCAAGATGTCGTCAATAAAAGCAGTTACAAACTGGTCTATGAACTCTCTAAAAACCCGGTTCATCAGATCCATAAAGACTGCAGGCGCGTTGGTCAACCCAAACGGCATCACCAAAAACTCAAAATGTCCGTAACTCGTACAAAACACAGTCTTCGAGACATCTTGTTCCCTCACCCTGAGCTGATGGTACCCTGAACGAAGATCAATCTTTGAATACACCATAGAACCTTGCAACTGATCAAACAGATCGTCGATCCTCGGTAACGGGTACTTATTCTTGACAGTAACTTTATTTAACTGACGAAAATCAATGCACATTCGCATTGAGCCATCCTTCTTCTTTACAAACAATATGGGAGCTCCCCACGGTGACATACTAGGGCGAATAAAACCTTTCTCCAGCAAATCATCTAACTGCACCTTGAGCTCTCTCAACTCCGCAGGCGCCAGACGATACGGAGCACGCGAAATCGGAGCTGTGCCAGGCACCAGCTCTATGCTGAAGTCAATCTCCCGCCTCGGAGGAAAACCAGGAATCTCCTCCGGAAACACGTCGGGGAAGTGTCGCACCACGGGAACGTCACTAAGCTGAACACTGGAAGAAGAAGATGCATCCAAAGCATAAATCATAAAGCCAGCATTTCCCAAAGACAACAAACTAAACATCTTCATCGCGGAAACCAACGGAATCTTCGATCGCGAACCCTGGCCGTAGAAGTCCCACTTCTCTCCAGACAAAGGCCTAAAGCGCACAATCCCATGGAAGCAATCCACGGAGGCCCTATAGTTGGACAGCACATCCATTCCAACTATGCAATCGAAATCCCAAAGCATCAAACGGATCAAGTTTGCTAACAAAACATGCTCACCAAACCGCAACACACCATTCAACAAAACCTCTTGGGAGAACAGGCTCATACCACCAGGGGTAGAAACAGAAACAGCATCGCAAAGGGACGGTACACAGACCATGCTCAACAACAAACAAATCAGAAATAAATGAATGCGATGCACCGGTGTCAAACAACACACGAGCAGGAAAGTTAAAGACAAGACATGTACCTCCAATCACCCGACTCGGTGTCTCCTCGGCCTGCTCCCTCGTGATGGCGTTAACCTGAGCATGCTAGGGTCCTGGGAAGAAAGGCTGAGACGATTGCACAAAGCGCGAAGGGCCAGGCTGCTGAAACGGTCTAAATGGAGTCTCACCCAAACGGGGCTGCTGAAACTGCTGAGAACGGCCCCTAGACTGACCTCCACGACCCTGAGGCTGGGCCGCGGTCTGCTGTGATCCAGCTGACGGACACACTCTCGCAAAATGCCCGTACTGACCACAAAGGTTGCAGGAGCCCTGCACACCTACACACTGCGTGGAAGGATGCTTTCCACCGCAAAAGCCACAAAACTCAGTCCGAGATCCACTGCTACTCGAACTTCCTGAATCGGAAGACCCTGAACCAGACTTTTTCTTAAATTGCTGACCGCGGGGTCGAAACCTCTGGCGGTCGGGCTGCTGAGCCACCTGCTGCTGCTGCTAGGGATAATGAGCGGACTGAGAACTCTGAGACGACTGAGCTCCCTGACCAACAGGTCTACCACCCTGCAATGCCTACGCTACCTGCGCTCTACACGTACAGGGGCTCCTCATGCCCTCCTCAATGTTGATAGCACTATCAACGGCCTCAGCATACGACTTGGGCTTGCTCGTCAAAATACTCTGGTACAACTCTTCATTCAAGCCCTCCACGAATCTGGTACTCTTGGCCCTCTCCCGGCCAGCAACATGCGGAACATAAGCCAACAACGCAGAAAACTTGCGAGCATACTCGCGCACAGTCATCGAGCCCTGCTCCAAAAACTCAAACTCCCGCTCACGGGCAGCCACATACGAATCGGGGATATACTCCT
>KV007733.1:69747-89890 GCA_001598015.1 Dorcoceras hygrometricum
TGCCCCCTACCTCTACCACGATGTCTAGGCGGCATCTAAATACACTCAACAGGATAAGGAAAAACAGAACAGATACAGCATAGAAAGCATATAACATACATATGCAGCACGTAAGTCACATAAGTCAAGCACATGCAACACACAACACTGTGCCTAGACTCAAGTGTGATCAAAGAAATTGAGCATATCCCAGCTTAAGCTCTGATACCAAAAATGTCAGGCCTCGTGCTCACAACCGAGTAAAAACCCAAACACATGCGGAAGCTTATCAAAAAGTGGGTAAATTTTTCGCTTTTAGGCCCGACGATTTAAAACATATAATTTAAAATAGAACAATACTCAAATAAGTTCCCAGTTTACAAATCAACAAAAGCAAGTATAGCATCAATACAAATAAAAATATCAGACTCCTCATCAGAATACAACAACGAAGCACAGGGCATCTCCCCGGCTACTATACTGATACATACGTATATGCTATACGCTACTGGGACACTCAACCACCTCCTGGGGCACCGCCAACTGGGTTACCTCCTCGACCAGCTGTATGACCTGGACAACACAACAGGCAACAAACAAACCAAGCCCCAGAGGGACATGGGGTCAAATCCCAGTATGGAGAGCAACTATAAATCAGCAGTAAACAGCAAGAATAAAATGCTGATGCTATGCATGGGATGCTGGACAACAACAAATGACTCCAACCAAAAAGGAAGTCAAGGAACTCAATGTACAGCTCAACTGAATCTGCAACAACGGTGGCCACTGGGTGTGTTCCAAGTGTGGTAATGAGCCACTCGCCGGGACACGACACCCGAATACCAGATGCATCAAACAACTCGACCTGCGGTTGCCCAACCTATGAACTGTGGTAGTTAGCCACTCGGCGCATAGGGGCTAACATAACCCAGCAGGGAGATGAGAGTGCGGTATTGCCGCTCGCCCTCGCATCCTGGTAAGAAACAGAGAAAGAAAAACGAAGCAATGGCTGCAAAAGCTGAAATGAGATGCTAATATGTGTATGCAACATGCTGGACAATAACAAGCATAATCATATGCGCAACAGCCAATGCACAACACAATAAACACAGCCATCTCATAAAAACAGTGCCTCACAATGCATCAACACATGGAAGCCAACAAACCAGAAACTACCATTTTATCCAAGCCATGCCTATGCTGCATTTACAAGCTCAACCCGTACCTTATTTCTGCTAAACGTTCACCACCACAAGGTTCACGAAATCTGCGTCCTGAAATATGTTAAATCACACGCATGAACAACTCAGAACGAGCCAGCAAACTCACGGCCAAACTTAAAAACTCACGGCTGGAAATTCATATGCACAACTAGCCTTCAACCCTACCCAAACAACTCAACAGGAAGCTTAATCTAAGGCTGGGAACAAGATTTCAAAGTTAGAACGAAAAGCTACCTGTAACTACGAAACATACGAAAGAAAACAGCAGCTTCGAGCTTTCAATCCAGCCAACTATAGCTTTCAAAATGGGTACGAGATGAAAGAGCTTTCCAAGAGGAGTCCAACGCTACCTCGAACGTGAAAAATGGTGGCCGGAATCGACGGAAATCTACCGGAGAAGCTCACGGTGAATAGTAGTCGAGGGTTTGGAAAACAGAGAATGAAGATAAGAAATATTTGCTAAGTATGGGATCTGGTGAATTCAACGAAGCCAACGCTTCTAATAAATAGGCGCGAGAGATCTGTTCAATTATTCCACCGACAGAAACAGCTTTCTCCACCAACCAAAACATGCGCTACATTGCATAAAAACCACGGTGAAATATGTTTTGTTCAATCCATGAACGCTGAAATCTGGAAAATTAAACGCTGGAATCTGGGACCAAAACACGCTAAAAGCTGGTCGCTAATCTTGGGCAAAACTACGATGAAATCTGGTTGTTAAGCCAGGCGTTGAAATCTGGTCAATCGAACGCTACTAACAAAACAGATCTCTCCTCTAGCGATCACCAACGACGTCGCACCATACAAAACAGATCTCACAAACAGATATCAGCGCTAAACACAAAACGACGACGTAGCCACTTATTAAAACGGCGGCGTTTAGGAGCCAACGCATAAACCCGCAATACACAAAACAGATCTCTCCTCTCATGAGCAGATCTCACGCAAGCGCTAAACCAGATCTCTCGTGTACAGGGAGTCCAGATCTCACAAAAACGACAGCGTTTCAATCCTTAACAAAAACACGCTAGAACCAGATCTCATGAAACGACGGCGTATGAAGCAAAACGCGTCGAAACGCTAAGCGCCCATATTTCACAAACTTCTAACAGATCTCTCAACCCGAACAGATCTCACAAACCAGCAACGCTTACGTCATCCACACAACGTTAACACGCGATGATGACGTCATCAAATCTGCTACCAGATTTCACCAAAATTTCGAAAATCTCAAAATTTCCAGAATTGTTCCAAATGTGATTCCCGACCCGAAAATGCAACCCAAACGTTCAAAATGAAATCTGAATCACCTGAAATCACTAAAACCCGATTAATTCAACAACTAATCCTTAATACAATTTCCAGGTCTCACACTATCCGTCGGTCACCACTCCGATGATAGCATTGGACCTTTCAGGCACGACACATCTGTCTGCCGATCACAACGTGGCTCTTTCTCGGGTTCTCAATCAATCATCAGGCTCAATATGCATGCATGTATGCCATGAAATTCAAATCTGATTTCAACATGCCCAAATTACGTTAACAGAACATATAAATTCAGGTATGAGCCACAACTGTTCACATAAAGCACAATAATCACACAAACAGATTCCACAGAGCATCATTCATGCTTCAAAACACTACACGCTTATGCCAAAGCTGTAATCAGAAGCTCAATTCGTACCTCAATGCTCAGATTCTACCTCAACAGATCTCACCAGGACACGGCAACACAGCCTTCACCAGTCTGCTCCTTCGCTGGACTCCGCAAACACAGCAGGAACTGCCTGGGAGCTCAATTCTATCAAGAAATCTCATAACTTAGCTCAAATCTGAACTTCTACATCTTACTGCCTACGGTTAAAACCCATATCTGGTTCTACCTATCAACGCTGGTTCTAACAACTAGAACTAAGCTCAATTCAGTAAGGAACTCTTACCCAGAAGCTCAAATGAACTAAGTAATTCTCGGGTCAACTGTCGCAGAAATTCACGAACACAGAGATTCCATCGTGCTCCTCCTATGCGTCGAATCAGGTCGCCTAACTGGTAACAATCGAAAGAGCTAAGCAAGACGAGTTCAGCACCACCGATCTTGCTCCAAACAACGGCGGAAATCGACGGTAAATCGGAAAAATAGTGCTCGATGAATAGTAAGGGTTTCGAGGGTATCGGGGAAGGAGATATCGGGTTCAAAAATACGCTAAGTGTCGATCAGCACTTGTATTTAAATCCTCGAATCCAACTTATGCTCTTAACAACTCAGATCCCATCTTGCACTACAGCAGGAATCCTCACTTATGAATCCAGCACTTACTCACAGCTGGCTCAGCTGTCACGAATCAGACTTCGCTACACTCCACTAACGCACAACAGCAAACGACGTCGCGTTAACTAATCAAAACAACGTAGCAGAGCTTCAACAGCTGGAACAGATCTCTCTCTCGCTAGCAACATCTGAACAACGCTAACAACAACAGTCAACTCATATGTGTTGACCAACACATGGCAGCTTCTCGCATCCGCGCACTAACGCACACAGATGTCTCTCGCTACTCTCATATCAGCGCTCGCTAGCTACACAGCACCGTTGACTAGCGTTGACATCTGAATCATGCCACTGCTGAGTACTCACATCTGAATGCTCACAAATTCCCGCGCAAAGACACTGCTGGATTATCTTCTTCCAGCGATGATCCTCAAGTCTGAATTACTACTGGAATCACATCTCTTATCGAAAGACTCAACGAATCAAATCCAAATTCAACACAAATTTCTCCCGATAGCGCCTAGCGACTCAAAGCTGAACAACTCGAAACCAAAATCTGAAATTCGAATCTCAATCCTCACATTCTCCCCACCTTAAGAGATTTCGTCCTCGACATCAAAGGCATACACAGGGAAGAAAAAACATCAAAACTTACCAACACAACTCCACTGTCAAAGTTCAAACAGATGAGGCCACTCTTGTCTCATCTTCTCCTCTACTTCCGAAGTAGCTTCTTCTTGGCCATGCTTACTCCACTGGACCATTACCAACGGAATTACCTTATTCCTCAACTGCTTCTCCTTTCTATCTAGAATCTGAACTGGATATTCAACATAACTCAAGGCAGAATCTAGCTCAACTTCATCAGTCCTCAACACATGGGACGGATCTGGCTCAAATTTTCTCAACATTGACACATGAAAAACATCATGTTTCGCTGTTAATTCATCAGGCAGCTTCAATCTATAAGCCAAATGTCCAATCCTCTCAACAATTTCAAATGGACCAACGAATCTAGGAGCTAACTTGCCTTAAATTTGAACCTCATAACACTCTTGAAAGGAGAAATATTAAGGAATACTCGATCACCAACTTCAAATTCCAAAGGTCGGCGTCTTCTGTTAGCATAGCTAGTGAAGCGATCTTGTGCAGCCTTCATTCTACTTCGAATCAACTCAACTTGATCTCTCATATGCTGCACAAACTCAAGGGTCGAAAGCTGTTTTTCACCAACTTCTTCCCAACAAATAGGAGATCTACACTTGCGACCATACAACACTTCAAATGGAGCCATCCCGATAGTCACTTGGTAGCTGTTGTTATATGAAACCAAGGATAAAGAATCCTGCCAGCCACCATTAAAATCCACCACAATTGCTCGCAGCATACTTCTAAAGTCTGAATGGTTCTCTCAGATTGGCCATCTATCTGAGGATGATAAGCAGTGCTCATCGCCAATCTCAAACACATCGCTGCTTGCAAACTCTTTCAGAATCTAGATGTGAACCTTAGATCTCTGTCAGACACTATCGAAATAGGCACTCCATGCAATTTAACCACATGGTCGATGTACAATCTCGCCATTTTCTTCATCGAACAACTCACATCATAGGAAATGAAATGGG
This sequence comes from Dorcoceras hygrometricum, assembly GCA_001598015.1. Lineage (NCBI taxonomy): Eukaryota > Viridiplantae > Streptophyta > Magnoliopsida > Lamiales > Gesneriaceae > Dorcoceras > Dorcoceras hygrometricum. The sequence continues at coordinate 74,850 of KV007733.1, forward strand.
CTGCCTTCGAAAGTCTATCAATCACCACCCAAATCGCATCGCATCCCCTACTCGATCAAGGTAAATGAGTCACAAAGTCCATGGCGATGTGATCCCAATTCCACCAAGGCACTTATAAACTCTGAAACAATCCAACATGTCTCTTTCTTTCGGACTTGACCTGCTGGCAATCCAAACATCGAGAAAAAACACCAGAGATGTCGTTCTTCATGCCTTCCCACCAGTAGTGAGACTTCAAAGCATGGTACATCTTCCTCTCGCCCGGATGCACACTGTACCGACTACAATGTGCTTCATTCAGAATAGTCTCTTTCAAATCAATCAGGTTTGGAACCACTAATCTTTCTCGGAATCTCAAAAACCCATCAGAAGCGACAGAAAATCATCAGACTGACCATTCTGAGCCTTAATCTTCAATTCACGGATATAAGGATCGGTCCTCTGCGCTTCTCTGATGTCAATCACAATCTGTGGTTCAACCTGAATAGAAGAAACTGTGAAGTACTGATCACTCGGCTGAAATCGCCAACCAGAAGTACCCAACTGCTCGTGGATTCTCGAGATACTCAAAGATGTTAGCATCGCAGGCTGCGCTTTCCTACTCAAAGAATCTGTTACCAAGTTCATCCGCCCAGGCTGATACTGAATCTCGCAATCAAAATCCTTGAGCAACTCCATCCAACGACGCTGTCTCATATTCAGATCTGACTGAGTGAAGATATACTTCAAACTCTTATGGTCGGTGTACACCACAAAATCCTCACCATATAAGTAATGACGCGAGATCTTCAAGGCGAAGACAATCTCTGCCAATTCTAAGTCATGAACAGGGTATCTCGTCTCGTGGGGCTTCAACTGTCAAGACGCATACGCAATCACGTACACGTTCTGCATCAGAACACATCCTAAACCACTCAAAGATGCATCGGAGCAAACAACAAAACCTCCCGATCCAGATGGTAAAGCCAACACAGGAGCAGTAGTCAACTTCTCCTTAAGTGTCTGGAAACTCGACTCGCACTCATCAGTTCAAACAAACTTCGTATCTTTCTGAGTCAACTGCGTCATCGGACTGGCTATCGAAGAGAACTTCTCAATAAAATTCCTATAATAGCCGGCCAAACCCAAGAAACTACGGATCTCAGAAACATTCCTAGGTCGCTCCCAGTTAAGAACTGCTTCGACCTTACTAGGATCCACAGAAATACCTTGCGCAGAAATCACATTACCCAAAAAGATTACTCTATCCAGCCAAAATTCTCACTTGCTGAACTTGGCATACAACTACGAGTCTCTCAACTTCTGCAATACCAATCTCAGGTGCTCCTTATGCTCTCTGAAACTCCTCAAATACACCAAGATGTCATCTATGAAGACTATCACGAATCGATCGATATATTTGCTAAAGACGCGATTCATCAAATCCATGAAAACAACTGGGGCATTCGTCAACCCAAACGGCATCACAAGAAACTCATAATGCCCATATCTCGTCAGAAAAGCTGTATTTGCTACATCAACGTCTCTAATTCGCAACTGGTGATAACCAGAGCGCAAGTCAATCTTCGATTATACGGCCGATCCTTGAAACCGATCAAACAAATCATCAATCCTCGGCAATGGATACTTATTCTTGATCGTTACTTTATTCAACTGCCAAAAATCTACACACATCCTCATAGATCCATCTTTCTTCCTCACGAGCAAAATCGGAGCTCCCCAAGGCGACATACTCGGTCTGATGAAGACTTTCTCCAGAAGATCTCTCAACTGATCCTTGAGCTCTTTCAGCTCAGCTAGCGCAAACCGATATGGATCTATAGAAATCGGGCTTGTCCCTGGCACTAACTCTATACTGAAATCAATCTCTCTTCTCGGAGGGAATCGTTACTTTATTCAACTGCCAAAAATCTACACACATCCTCATAGATCCATCTTTCTTCCTCACGAGCAAAATCGGAGCTCCCCAAGGCGACATACTCGGTCTGATGAAGACTTTCTCCAGAAGATCTCTCAACTGATCCTTGAGCTCTTTCAGCTCAGCTAGCGCAAACCGATATGGATCTATAGAAATCGGGCTTGTCCCTGGCACTAACTCTATACTGAAATCAATCTCTCTTCTCGGAGGGAATCCAGGAATCTCATCTAGAAACACGTCTGGAAACTTTCTGACAATCGGGATATCGCTCAACTCTAAACGCGACTCTTGGGAAAAATCGAGCGCATAGATCATGAATCCAGCGTTTCCCAACGATAATAGGCTAAACATCTCCATGGCGGACACCAGTGGAATCTTCGAGCGTGAATCAGCACCGTAGAAATCCTACTTCTCTCCCGACTCGGGCGAAATCTCACCACACCATGGAAACAATCAACGATAGCCTTATAGCTGGACAACACATCCATTCCTAAGATACAATCAAAATCTCTCATCTCCAGCGATATCAAATTCGCCACTATCACATTCTGATCAAACTGAATCAAACAATCCACCACAATCTCACGAGACAACAACCACACACCTGCAGGAGTCGACACAGACACCACATCACATAGTGGGATAACTCTTAACCCACACTCATGCATAAACCATGCAGAAACAAAGGAGTGTGATGCTCCTGTATCTAATAAAACTCTCGCAGGAAAATAAAAGATAGAGCATATACCTGTGATCACGTTACCAGGTATCTCATCAGCCTGCTCCCTTGACAAAACATTCACCTGAGCCTGTTGCGGTCCCGGAAACTACGGTCACAAAGGTCCTCCAAAACTATATGGTTCACTGGGTTGGAGTCCAGATCGTTGGGTGAAGAACCACCAGCCGAACCTTGCTGTGAAGGAAACGAAGACTGTCACCTCAACAAAGGACACACTCTCAGAAAGTGTCAAGGCTTCCCACAGTTATGGCAAGTCCCCTGAACTCCACGGCACTGTGAAGTCATGTGCTTACCATCGCACTGTCGACAAGACACTCCTCCTGAACCACTGCCACCAGAGCTCACAGATCCAGAGGAACTCGAATTTGAATTCTTCTTAAACTTCTTCCCACGAGGCCTGAAAACCTCTGACGGTTTGATTGCTGCGTAGTCTGAGGAGACTGAGAAGAATGCGTACCTTCAGGTGCAGGGAGGTAGCCTTGTCAACTGCTATCGGAACCTGCGTCGGCGCATCCAACAAAATCTCCTCAATATCTACTGCTCGATTCACAGCCTCAGCATACGTCGATGGGGCTCCAGCCAACACCAACTGAAACAACTCTGGTCTCAATCCCTTAATAAACTTGTTCCTCTTCGTTCGCTCCTGGCTAGCAACATGAGGGACATAAGCCAGAAGAGAAGAAAACTGTCTGGCGTACTCAGCGACCTTAAAATTCCCTTGCTTCAAGTTGTCGAACTCTCTCTCACGGTTATTGAAGTACGACTCTGGGTTATACTCCTGTCGAAACGCGGCACAAAAGCTCTCCCAAGAAACCAAGACTCCGGTCTCTCTCATCACTCTGGAAGTACCCTTCCACCAGCGTTGAGCATGCTCCCTCAACTGCAAAACGGCCAACTTCAATATCCGTTCTGTGGTGTACTCCAAAGTATCAAACAAGTCCTCCATGTGCTCCAACCATCCTTCAGTCAAAAGACCACCCTTGGCGCCAGTGAACGTAGGGGGATTCGTCCTCTGAAATCGAGCCAAGACTAACTCCATCTCACCTATCTATCTCGTCACATCCTCTACCTCTGCCTGTCTATCTCTACGGCGCAAAGGTACATTCTGTTGAACATCCCCGTCGCTCTCCGAAGCCCTAGACTCCTCAGCGGAATGTCTAGCAGTCCTACCTCTACCTCTCCTCGGTGGAATCTAATCAAATCCCAAGGTAAGACTAACAGCAGATAATCACAGAGACAGATATCAATTCAAGAAAGTCATAGAGTCAAGCAAGAAATCAAATCAAAACTCTGTGCCTAGACTCGAGTGTGATCAAAGGAAAACGAGCTTATCCCAGTTAAAGCTCTGATACCAAAAATGTTAGGCCCCGTGCTAATAAACAAGGATTAACAGCACATTAAGCACATAATAGCGAAAGCATAAAATAGGGCTTAAAAATTTTTCGAAATACATGGGCCTGAACTCAAAATCTTCATTCAAAATAATACATACTCAAAATAGGATTTAACTCAATATCCAATCACAGACAGGTAATAAAATAAATTTCAATACAGATCCCCAACATACATAGAAACTCAGGGCATCCCCTGGTTCAATACATAATATAAACACACTGGGACTCAACCAAACGAGGATCTACTAGCTGCAGCTCCACTCTGCCCAGCCAGATTTCCCGTGGCTCCAGCAATGGGTAACACAGACCCAAGAACACAAAAGAAGGAAAAGAAATACGAGGTCAAACCTCAGTACGAAGAGCACTAAGACAACAACAACTCATAAACATGCAGTATATCAAAACATGAATGCATGAGGACTGTCAAAGAATAGGTCATCTAGGCCAACGAGTCGGCTGGCAAATCAAAGGCGAGCCTCTATACCACGCACAGCCAATCAGCCGGTGGAAATCATCGGTCCGTGATCTTTAAGGCTGGCCACTCAATTACCCATCACAGTTCGGTGGTATTCAGACACGACCTATCAGTCAGTCACCACTCCGATGATAGCGTTGGTCCTTTCAGGAACGACACATCTGTCTGCCGATCACAACGTGGCTCTTTCTCGGATTCTCAATCAATCATCAGGCTCAATATGCATGCATGTATGCCATGAAATTCAATTCTAAAACATGCCCAAATTACGTAAACAGAACATATAAATTCAGGTATGAGCCACAACTGTTCACGTAAAGCACAATAATCACACAAACAGATTCCACAGAGCATCATTCATGCTTCAAAACACTACACGCTTATGCTAAAGCTGTAATCAGAAGCTCAATTCATGCCTCAATGCTCAGATTCTACCTCAACAGATCTCACTAGGACACGGCAACACAGCCTTCACCAGTCTGCTCCTTCGCTGGACTCCGCAAACACAGCAGGAACTGCCTGGGAGCTCAATTCTGTCAAGACATCTCATAACTTAGCTCAATCTGAACTTCTACATCTTACTGCAACGGTTAAAACCCATATCTGGTTCTACCTATCAACGCTGGTTCTAACAACTAGAACTAAGCTCAATTCAGTAAGGATCTCTTACCCAGAAGCTCAAATGAACTAAGGAATTCTCGGTTCAACTGTCGCAGAAATTCACGAACACATAGATTCCTTCGTGCTCCTCCTATGCGTCGAATCAGGTCGCCTAACTCTTAACAATCAAAAGATCTAAGCAAGACGAGTTCAGAGCCACCGGTCTTGCTCCAAACAATGGCGGAAATCGACGGTAAATCGAAGAAATAGTGCTCGGTGAACAGTAAGGGTTTCGAGGGTATCGGGGAAGGAGATATCGGGTTCAAAAATAGGCTAAGTGTCTATCAACACTTGAATTTAATTCCTCGAATCCAGCTTATGCTCTTAACAACTCAGATCCCATCTTAAACTACAACAGGAATCCTCCCTTCTGAATCCAGCGCTTACTCACAGCTGGCTCAGCTGTGACGAATCAGACTTCGCTACACTCCACTAACGCACAACAGCAAACGACGTCGCGCTTACTAATCAAAATGACGTAGCAGAGCTTCAACAGCTGGAACAGATCTCTCTCTCGCTAGCAACATCTGAACAGCGCTAACAACAACAGTCAACTCAGATGTGTTGACCAACACGTGGCAGCTTCTCGCATCCGCGCACTAACGCAAACAGATATCTCTCGCTACTCTCATATCAGCGCTCGCTAGCTACACAGCACCGTTGACTAGTGTTGACATCTGAATCACGCCACTGCTGAGTACTCACATCTGAATGCTCACATATTCCCGCACAAAGACGCTGCTGGCTCATCTTCTTCCCGCGATGATCCTCAAGTCTGAATTACTACTGGAATCACATCTCTTATCGAAAGACTCAACGAATCAACTCCAAATTCAACACAGATTTCTCCCATTAGCGCCTAGCGACTCAAAGCTGAACAACTCTAAACCAAAATCTGAAATTCGAAAATCAATAACTCTCGATTAATCAAAATTTTCGAATCTCAATCCTCACAATATGTATGCGTGAATGCACAACAAACTCATGCTTAATCAATGCATAAAACTCACGCACATAATACTGATATGAGCACATGATCATTTAGCAATCAATACAATTCACAGCAGCTAAATACACGATAGAAATATTCCCAAAGCTGATAACAAAGCTGCTTAATCTAGCTCAATTCGTACCTCAATTGAGCTTCTACCTCAACAAATCTCACCACAACAAGGGAGCAGCAACCAACTCAAGTTTAATGCCTTAGCCGCTCCACGGCAACTCAGCAGCAGCTACTACAAGTTTAATTCTGTCAAAGTATCTAATTATCAACTCAAATATGAACTCAAACGGATTAATTCTAAAGCCTCATAACTTAACTCAGTTACCTAACTCCACAGAGCACTACTCAGCTCTCATACGAAGCTTAAATCTGTAAATAATCACTTACCCAAAGCTGTTAAAGAACAGAAGAACTACTTGTCCACAATCGCGAAGACATACGAACACTGCAAGAACTTCGCGCTCCTCAAATCCGGTGACTCCAGTCTCCAAACTGGTATCAATCAAAAGCCCTAGAGAAGAAGATCTCAGCGCTACCAATCTTGATCCAAACGGCGGCGTAAAACGACGGCAATCGACGGAAATAGGGTTCGGGTGAACAGTACCAGTCGAAGGTTACGGGTATGAAGATAGGGAATATAAGGTTCAAAAATACTCTAAGTGTTGATCAGCACTTGCATTTAAATCCCCAGTCAAAACTACAGCAGAAGTCAATTCATCGACAAGTTCAGATCTCATTGCCAAGGCAGAAATCTCTCAAATCTGGCCTCAGCTATCGCTCACATCTGCCAACGCTAACTCAGACCTGATCTCCAAACAAACACGCGTTTCTGATACCAAAACGGTGTCGCTCTTACTTATCAAAACGACGAAGCATCGGAGTCCGCTCTTACAACATATCCCGCTAGCGCTCCTCAGATCTTGGTCACATTTGAAATCATTAAACCTTACTGGTCTACACATCACCGTTGACCAACGTTGACATCTGAACAACTCTGGACCACTGACCATCGCTGACTTCCTCAAATAGAAGCTCACACCCGATAAGCAGATCTCACTCACTAGCGCCAAGTCTGAATAGGAATACGACAGCGTTTCGCTCCCTGCTTGAGACAACTCACGCAAACACACCAGGACACATATGAACATCCAGATTCATCTCAAATCTAAAAAATTCTGAAAATTACCAAGTCCTCAAATCTGAAAACCCGATAGTCAGAAACTCAATTAGCTAATTCTAAACCAAATCTGATTAGCTAATTAAATCGTACTTAGCAAATTCTAGTCCTCACATTCTCCCCATCTTAAGAGATTTTGTCCTCGAAATCAAAGGCAAACACAGGGCATAAATCAACAAAACACCAGAACTTACCAACACAACTCCACTGTCAAAGCTCAAACAGATGAGGCCATTCTTGTCTCATCTTCTCTTCTACTTCCCATGTAGCTTCCTCACGACCATGCTTGCTCCATTGGACCATCACCAACGGAATAACCTTATTCCTCAACTGCTTCTCCTTCCTATCCAGAATCTTCATTGGATATTCAACATAGCTTAAGGTAGAATCCAGCTCAACTTCATCAGTCCTCAACACATGGGACGGATCTGGCTTATATTTTCTCAACATTGACACATGAAACACATCATGCATCGCTGCTAACTCATCAGGCAGCCTCAATCTATAAGAAAATTGTCCGATCCTCTCAACAATCTCTAAAAGACCAACAAATCTAGGAGACAATACTTGAAAGGAGAAACTTTGAGAAACACTCGATCACCAACTTCGAATTCCAGAGGTCGGAGTCTTTTATTAGCATAGCTAGAATGTCAATCTTGAGCAGCTTTCATCCTACTCCGAATCAACTCAATTTGATCTTTCATGTGCTTCACAAACTCAGGAGTAGACAACTGCTTTTCGCCAATTTGTTCCCAGCAGATAGGTTATCTACACTTATGACCATACAGCGCTTCAAAAGGGGCCATCCCCATAGTCACCTGGTAGCTGTTGTTATAAGAAAACTCAACTAAGGACAAGGAATCCTACCAGCCACCACTGAAATCCAAAACGACTGCTCGCAGCATATCCTCTAAAATCTGAATGGTCCTCTCAGATTGGCCATCTGTATATGGGTGATAGGCCGTACTCATAGCTAATCTCGAACCCATCGCTACCTCCAAACTCTTCCACAAACGGGAAGTAAACCTTGGATCTCTATCAGACACTATCAAAACAGGCGCTCCATGAAATCTCAACACATGGTCACTGTACAGTCGCCATCTTCTTCATCGAACACCTCACATCATAGGAAATGAAATGGGCTGACTTCGAAAGTCTATCAATCACAACCCAAACAGCATCACACTCCCCTACTAGATCGAGGAAATGAGTCACAAATCCATGACGATGTGCTCCCAGTTCCACTGAGGCACTTCTAAACTCTGTAGCAATCCACCAGGTCTCATCATCTCAGCCTGACCTGTTCGAAAGTCTATCAATCACAACCCAAACAGCATCACATCCCCTACTAGATCGAGGAAAATGAGTCACAAAATCCATGACGATGTGCTCCCAGTTCCACTGAGGCACTTCTAAACTCTGTAGCAATCCACCAGGTCTCATCATCTCAGCCTGACCTGTTGGCAATTCAAACATCGAGCTACAAATCCTTAGATATCATTCCTCATGCCTTCCCACCAATAATGCGACTTCAAGGCATGATACATCTTCTTCTCGCCTGGATGCACACTGTATCGACTACAATGAGCTTCATTCAAGATGGCTTCCTTCAAATCAATCAAATTCGGAACCACCAAGCTACTTCGAAATCTCAAGCATCCATCAGAAGCAACAGAAAAATCCTCCGACTGACCATTCTGAGCCTTAATCTTCAACTCATGCACATACGGATAAGTCCTATGCGCTGCTCTAATGTCTGCTACAATCTGTGGCTCGACCTGAAAAGAAGAAACCACGAAACACTGATCACTCGGCTGAAAACGCCACCCAGAAGTCCCCAAATCCTCATGGACTTTGGATATACTCATCGACGTCAACATCGTCGGTTGGGCTTTCCTACTCAAAGCATCGGCCACTAAATTCATTCGCCCAGGCTGATACTGAATCTCACACTCAAAATCCTTCAGCAACTCCATCCAGCGGCGTTGCCTCATATTCAAATCTGACTGCGTGAAGATATACTTCAAACTCTTGTGGTCAGTGTACACCACAAAATTTTCACCATACAAATAGTGACGCCAAATCTTCAAGGCAAACACTATCGCAGCCAACTCTAAATCATGAACGGGGTATCTCGTCTCATGGGGTTTCAACTGTCGAGACGCATAGGCTATCACAAACCTGTTCTGCATCAACACGCAACCCTAACCACTTAGAAAATCATCAGAGCAAACTACAAAACCTCCAGAACCCGAAGGCAAAGCTAACACAGGAGCAGTAGTCAACTTCTCCTTAAGCAACTGGAAACTCGACTCACACTCATCAATCCAAACATCAGAGCAAACTACAAAACCTCCAGAACCCGAAGGCAAAGCTAACACAGGAGCAGTAGTCAACTTCTCCTTAAGCAACTGGAAACTCGACTCACACTCATCAATCCAAACAAACTTCCTATCTTTTTGGTTCAACTGAGTCATCGGCCTACTATCGAAGAGAACTTCTCAATAAAACACCTATAATAGCCAGCCAAACCCAAGAAACTATGGATCTCAGTCACACTCCTAGGTCGCTCCCAGTTAAGAACTGCTTCGACCTTACTCGGATCAATGGAAATCCCTTGCGCTGAAATGACATGACCCAAAAAGACAACTCTATCTAGCCAGAATTCACTGCTGAACAGAAACATAGGATCAATCGAAACAACAGTACGTCAGTGGCCACGGGGTGTGTGAGTATATGGGAGCTACCCACTCGTCTCAACACACGGTACCAGATGCACAACATGACTCAACCCGCTGTTGCCCAACTCATGAGATGTGGGAGCTACCCACTCCGCTCATAGTGGCTAACAGATCCCAACAGGGAGATGAGGTACAGGAGTTACCCGCTCAGCCTCAACAACATCCTGGTACGCACAGAGGTCAACAACAACAAGGCAAGCTCAACAGGATCTGAATGCACATGAACAATGCGTATGCAATGAACAACTTGCGATTATCAACACAATACAAGCAAGCAGATAATAGCACAGAAGCATACACAACAGCACATACTATCCATGCCTAATTCAACGCTGTAAACAAGCTCACATCCGTACATCAAGTTTCTTTGCAACAATTAACAAACTGGGTCCGAGCAACGCTGATCTCACACCTGCTAAGCCAATTACAAACAATTACTCAAGGACCGAAACACAGAAAAGCAACAGCTGGGAGCTACGAACTCGACAAGCGCTATACTACCCCTCTAACTCAACAGAGAGCTCTAAACAAACACAAAGCAGGGTCTGAACACTTACCCCAACAAGATAGGACGGTATGCTAACAAACTACAAAAGGGAGATGTCTTCGCGCACCTCACCAGCTTCAAGCAAACATCCGAAAGCAATATCCAAACGAAGCGTCTCAGCAAGAGGAGTCCAATGCTACCATTCTTACTTCAATCAGAGCTGTCTACCGTCGGCAATCGAGGAGGATATGGTTCGATGAACAGTAACTAGGATATCGCGTCAGAGATCTATAATCGGGAAATATTCTAAGTGTCGTGAAACAATAATAGAGAACAAGACCAAGATCCCTATTTAAATCTCACAGCTTACTGAAACTGGAAACAGATCCACCGACAACTTAAGCTAACACAACTGGTATTCCCCCTGGATTCAGATCTCTCAACAGATCTCTCTCTATGCCAAGACAGATCTCTACTAACTCAAACGAAGTCGCAGAGAACTACTGTCGCAGTTGGACACGTCACCCGCTACTCACTGTTGAACAACTAACCAACATCTGTTTGCAACGCAACATCAGATCTCTCACACAACTGAAGACCAACGCTGCTCACTGCTGAGTCTCCTCCACTAATACAAAATGCTGTAGTTTCAACTAATCCAAACGACGACGTACCAACACCTGCTACTGAAAACACGCTAGGAGATGTGCTTGCCCACGATATCAGACTTCTCCTCAACACTGAAACCAGCAATCCAGCGACAACTGCTCACGTCACCACTGCTGAACGCTAGCACTCAGCGATGACCCACGCTAACTTCTGAACAGATCTCAAGCACAAACTCTAACTTTCCAGACTTGTTCCAAGGACTAAAACAAAACCCGATTATCCAGCGACAACTGCTCACGTCACCACTGCTGAACGCTAGCACTCAGCGATGACCCACGCTAACTTCTGAACAGATCTCAAGCACAAACTCTAACTTTCCAGACTTGTTCCAAGGACTAAAACAAAACCCGATTAATTAACTCAATTAATCTCATCAGATTTTCGGGTCTCACATCTCTCCCCCACTAAAACAGAATTTCATCCTCGAAATCAAATAGCTCAAGATCAATAGTTCAAGATAACTGGGGAAAAGAACTTAAGCAAACATCTACCGAGAAGTAACAAAGAACCAATTACTGGAATCTGATACAACACTCACTCAAACAGATGCGGCCACTGACGCTGCATCTTCTCTTCCAGTTCCCAAGTAGCTTCTTCCCTACCATGTTTGCTCCACTGAACCATCACCAAAGGAATGGTTTTGTTCCTCAGCTGTTTGTCTTTTCTATCCAAGATCTGCAAGGGATATTCCACATAGCTCAAAGTCCGATCTAACTCCACCTCGTCAGTTCTCAGCACATGCGAGGATCTGGCTCATAATTCTTCAACATCGAAACATGAAACACATCATGTAAGGAAGACAAATCTGGTGGCAACAGCAAACGATATGACAAATGGCCAATCCTCTCAGCTATCTCATAAGGACCAACATAACGAGGAGCTAACTTACAAACCTTAAGGAAAACTAGATCACCAACCTCAAATTCTAAAGGCCAACGCCTCTTATTCGCATAACTTGCTTGCCGATCTTGTGCAGCTTTCATTCGCTGGCGAATGAAATCCACTTGATCTCTCATCTGCTGCACAAATTCTGGAGAAGACAACTGCTTCTCCTCCACTTCTTCCCAACATATAGGCGATTACACTTTCTGCCATACAAAGCTTCAAATGGTGCCATCCCAATCGTGACCTGATAGCTGATATTATAGGAAAACTCAATGAGTCTTGCCAGCTACCACTAAAGTCCATCACAACAGCTCTTAAAATATCCTCTAAAATCTGGATAGTTCTCTCAGATTGTCCATCTGTCTGGGATGATACGCTGTACTCATAGCCAATCTAGTACCCAAAGCTGTTTGCAAACTCTTCCAAAACCTGGAAGTAAATCGAGGATAACGATCTGAAACAATCAAAACTGGCAGACCATGCAAACGCACTACGAAATCTATGTACAGCTTCACCATCTTCTTCAAAGAATAGGTCATGTTGTAGGGAATGAAGTGCGCATAATTTGACAATCTGTCAACTATCACCCAAACTGCATCACAACCTCTGCTGGAACGAGGCAAATGCATGAAAAAATCCATAGCTATGTGCTCCCAATTCCATTGGGGCACCTCTAAGCTTTGAAACAAACCACCAGGTCTCATCTTCTCTGCCTTGACTTGCTGACAATTCAGACATCGGGCTACAAAATCAGCAACAACACTCTTCAAACCTGCCCACCAGTAATGCTACTTCAAGTCATGGTACATCTTCCTTGCACCAGGATGGACACTGTATCTACTGAAATGCGCTTCTCGCAAGATCTCTTCCTTCAAATCAACAAGATTTGGCACAACCAGCCTACCACGAAACCTCAAACAACCATCAGATGAAACAGAGTAGTCCTCCAACTGACCAGCCCAGCAGAGCTGACGTCATGACTTTTAGAGTAGATGCCCAACTAGCCAACTTGTGGCGTGTGGGTTTTATTGACTCTTTGTATAACGATCTTTATTTATGAAATTCGTATTTTTTATGGCATCCTTTATCTTCATTATTTTATAATGTTAAAAATTGTGTTGGATAAAGACCTAGAATGCACCATAGTGTATGTTAGATGTGATAGTGGATATGATGGCTATCATGAAACACATCTAATAGTCACTGTGTATTCTAAACACGTTCCTAGTCGATTGGGCCGTCAAAATGAGGATAAGGCTGCCCGAGCTTGAGACTAGCATCTGCGATGTGAAGTACCACGTTTCATTGGTAGGGAAAATTGTTATGTTCTGAGCATGCAGATGGATAGTGACCTGGTGATCTATCGAACTACCCTCGTTCGTACTTTCCAAGTGGTTACCATTTGTCGAGTGGATAAGTCTGAGGTCTTGGTTGTACTGATTAGTCCTCACTACTCGAAACGTCATTGAGACTCTACATGATAGGTGCCTCACTTTGACCCGTTTACTGACTCAGTTGGGGTCATTAGGTGGTGGGGTGAGGTCCCGATGCATGTAGGAGTCGATGATTCGTTGTCGAGGATTCACCGCTCACTTTTATGCATGGATATCCTATGCTATCTGAGGAGATAATAGTGTGATAAATCTCTGGCCAGAGTACTAGATGTGTTTTGGGTAAATGGGTTTACCTAGTAACACACGCGACGTCACTATTTGATCTCCGAGATGTATGCATAGTTATTGGATCTCTAGCGACTCTCGATTTAGCAATGGTCGTTGATCTGATCGGGATATATGTGTTGAAAGGACCGTACTATATGCTAACCATGACCGACTGGTTCTTGCAGGCACTATCAGTGATACATAGGGGATCATGGGGCGATGTTGCTAGGCGCTTTACCATGATCCGATGGGTCAGTCCAAAATTGTGATTTCGGAGTCGCAATGGTTGTGAGCCCACGGCTAGCTGTATCCCTGAACCATTGAGGGTCACACAAGTACTGGTTTCACGATTCCCGCACGGAAATTGAGCTCAATGTGTTGAGCATAGGAGGAGGAATTTAGGGAGTGCGACTTCCTAAAAGTCAACAGGGGTCAAATTGCAATTTCCCTAAAGTTTGGTCTAGTTTGACTATCCTTGAAACTTGGAGAGCTAAACTGCAATTTTGGACTAGGTGGTCTGAAAATTGTTTTCACATCATAATACTCAGTTTTGGAAACTTTGTAGATCGATCCGATCTGATCGTCGATCGGGATTATGATTAAGCCACGGTGATGGAAACGAACCAAATGTTCATATGGACCTGGGCCCTCCCGAGGCCCATTGGGCTGGTTCAAGCCCATCATAAGTATACTTATACTAGACCTAGGGCTACATGGGAAAGGACTCTTGCATCACAAACCCTACACACTAGCCGCCCCCTCCCTCTCCACAACTCCTTCTCGATCGCCGTCCCACGCGCCACCCATCGTCGCCCACGCGCCGCCACCTCTTGCCGTCGGACTTGTTCCGACTACCACGACGAGGAGATTCCGTTCGTGACAAATTCTTTAGGTCTTCTAGTGCAGACTGACGAAGGAGTCGTGAATCCGGTCTTGGACTGGATTCGGAGAACTACCGCCGCCAACCGTGAAGTGCCAGTTTCCCTGTAAAACTGGTCGGAACCAGGCGCCTAGACGCCAGCAAGGTACCGCTCTAAAACATCATATGTATGTTTTTTTCTTTTGTTATTATGTATTGACCGTTCCCGGTGCAAATTTTTAAATTCTTCCGCTGCGCCCCAGGAGCGGGATCCGGATCCGCCGCTGCGCCAACAGTGGTATCAGAGCCAAGGCTCGGATCTGTCAATACATGAATTGTACCTGTATTGCATCACATCTCGAATTTTCAAAAA
>KV007733.1:90458-103070 GCA_001598015.1 Dorcoceras hygrometricum
ATTTGATATTGGGCCATTTTGGTCGGACCAAAATTAATTTTTGGAATTTTTGAGATTTTGGGCCTAAAATTGTTTCAAGCCCAATTTGATGCAATTAAAAATGACAAAATATGATTTTATTTATGAAATGTGATTTTATATTTAAAATATGATTTTGTTGGAAATTATCAATTTGATTTGATTAATTTATTTATGTCAATTATTTGAATTGATTGTATTTTGGGATGATCGAGAGCCGTGCCCAATGTGTTAGGTGTATGCTAGGTTTTACAAATTTTGGTTGTTATATTGTTGATATCTATTTAAAATTGGGCCTGGTTTATGGCCCGTTCCCACCCCTTTAAAAGTGTATCCCTATTTGTCATGGCTATTTAATTGTAAATATTAGACTTAGTGGGAGGACAAATTTGAAGATGGTGGAGATGATGATCAAAGATATTGAAGTCCGAAGATTTGTACAACTGGAAGCTAATGTAATAGGATTGCATTGCATACTGCATTTCACCTAGGACTGGACCAGATCCGTGCTTGGCAACCACGGATCGCATAGCTCTCGCTTCATCCCAAATTGTATATGCGATATATATCTGTTGAATCCACGTTTTTAAATGTGATTTAAAATTAATGAGACCGAATTTCAAAATTAAAATCCCTAATTTTAAATTTGATTTAAAATTATATCAAGATTAAAAGTTTATTCGATAAACTAAGGGAATTTAAATTTGTTTAAAATTTCCTACCTTCCATCAACAATGAGTGTACGTCGATGCTACCCGTATACATGGCCCGGATCATATTATTGAGGGGTTATGTATGCCGGAAAGTTGTACACGTCATTGACACTCGTTGTGAGTTGGTTGGAACTCCCTTTAACGTTGGCTCATATTATTGGGGACATTAAGGGGACCGTCCATCACAACTCAACATTGATGGGTCATCTTGACACGTGATAGTAATCGGCGTCATATTATTGGGCCCTTACTGGACGTGAGGTAAATACATAGAGGTTGCACCTGGTGCAATTGGGCTCTACCTTTTGAGGGTCATGGTTGGCTGATATTATTCGAGACCATGTTTTCTTGATTCGACTCTGTGTACCCACTAAGGAAACTTGCTTTCTCGATTTCATTAGAGGGTGGTGAAATCGTTAAAATAGTGGGAGGGTAATTCATAAAACTAAATGACCTTGTTTTATGTCTTAGCGTTTTTCATAAATAGTCTGTGATGCATGTCTGTTTTTCCTTTCAGTATAAACTGCTATTAAAAATGTCTTCGATCAAAAATCCACTTGCTGCTATACTGGATAGCAACAAGTTCACTGGTTTGAACTACCAAGATTGGCTTCAAAACCTCAAAATTGTTTTGGCTTCGGAGAAACGTCTCTATACGCTAGAGAAGACCCCTCAGAAGGAAGCCCCTGCCGATGCCAGTCCTGAAGAGCTGGCAAAGCTGGAAAAATGGTGGGACGACGAGCTTAAGGCATGGTGCTATGTGATATCATCAATGTCTAACGAAATGCAGCGGCGTTTCGAGAAGACAGTGTATGCTGCTGACATACACTTTCATCTCAAGGAGCTGTAGTGGGGAGAACTCGTCGGACTGGAGAAATGGGCCTTGATATCACGCTTCCACATGAGCTGTCTGTGGATCTACTTCTCCTCTCACTCCCTGCTGCATTCGATCCCTTTGTGGTCAACTTTAACATGAACAAGCTGGAAGCCACCCTTGAAGAGGTGGTGAACATGCTTGTCGTGTTCTAGGGGACCATAAAGAAGGACAAGCCCGTCCTCCTTATGTGCTCTTCTTCCTCTGCGAAGAAGGGGCCCAAACGCAAGGGTAAGAAATGTTCAGCCCTTGCGAAGGAGGAAAAACCCGCCAAGAAGCCCAAGGCAAGGACTTCAAAGCTAAACAAATCTGAGGATGTTTGCCACCACTGTCACAAGCCTGGACACTGGAGGAGGAACTGTAAGGAGTACCTCGAGCAGTTGCGAACTGCAAAAGGTATTTTCTACATTGAAATAAATATGTCTTTTAGTTCGACTTCTTGGGTACTTGATACTGGATGTGGATCTCATATCTGAAATGATTTTCAGGTGATGACAAGAAGCCGACGTCTTAGAGAGGGTGAGACCCACTTGAGGCTTGGCAACGGAGCAAGGGTTTCTGCAGTAGCTATAGGAGATGTTTATTTATTTCAGTCTTAGAATTTTAAGTTGTTATTGAGAAACGTTTTGTTTGTTCCCGAGTTGATAAAGAACATTATTTCTGTTTCTATGCTTGATAGTGACGGATATTCTTGTCATTTTGCTAATTCGATTTGCAATATATACAAGAATTAATGTTTGATTGGAATTGGGGAACGCGAAAACGATCTATACACCTTAAAATTAAAAGAAGTTCCAACTCGCGATGTGGAAACACATACAACAACTATTAAAAGGAAAAACGATAGCTTAAACCCGGCACAACTTTGGCACGCTAGGCTTGGTCATATTTCCTTGAGTAGGATGAACAAGTTGGTTAGGAGTGACATATTTGATACGTCAGATATTAACTCCCTACCGACTTGTGAGTCTTGTCTCCAGGGAAAAATGACCAAACAACCCTTCACGGGCAAGCCTGAACGTGCTCAAGGCCTGTTGGATTTGATCCACAATGATGTGTGTGGCCCACTTAGCATTGGTACTATGTACGGTCACACATACTTCATCACCTTTACCGATGATCACTCTAGGTATGGGTACTTGTACTTAATGAAGCACAAGTCTGAGTCCTTTGAAAAGTTCAAAGAATTCAAGGCTGAAGTAGAAAATCAGTTAGGGAAAAGTATTAAAGCACTTCGATCCGATCGAGGTGGAGAATACTTAAGTGATGAATTTCAAGACTGTCTTAAAGAGAATGGGATTCTCTCACAGAGGACCCCTCCGGCCACACCACAACTCAATGGTGTAGCGGAGCATCGTAATCGAACCTTGATGGACATGGTTCAATCTATGATGAGATTTTCCTATCTCGTTTTGGGGCTATGCGCTCGAAACGGTGGTGATGTTGTTGAACAATGTCCACAAAAAGGCAGTGGATAAGACTCCATATGAGATATGGATGGGCAAGCCGCCCAAATACTCATACATGAGGATTTGTGGATGTCCTGCTTACGTGAAGCAGATAGTGGGAGATAAGCTGGATAATAGATCCATCTTATGTTACTTCATTGGGTATCCAAAGAATTCTATTGGGTACTGCTTCTACTATCCCAATGAAACAAAAGTGTTTGTTTCTAGAAATGCCACGTTTCTGGAAAGGGAGTTTCTACTTGATAGAAAAGGCAAGATAGTAGAACTCGAAGGGGTTCGAGAACCATCTGAAGTACCAAGTGAGTCTCCCGCACCTCAAGAGCCAATACCAGAAATGGTCGCACCTAGGAGATCTGAAAGGGTTCCTAGGGCTCCTGAGAGATATGGTTTCCTCTTTGAAGATGATCAAAGTGATCAAACTGTTGGATGCGATCCAAGAACTTTCAAGGAGCCAATTTCCGATGCTGATTCTAATTTGTGGCTTGAAGCAATGCAGTCCGAGATTGACTCGATGCATTCAAACCAAGTTTGGACTCTTGTTAATCCTCTCGAAGGAATAGTTCCTATTGGGTGTAAATGGTATACAAGAGAAAACTTGGGCCTGATGGTAAGGTACTGACCTACAAGGCACGACTAGTCGCGAAAGGTTACACTCAAAGGCAAGGTGTTGACTATGATGAAACCTTTTCACCAGTCGCAATGTTGAAGTCAATTAGAATCCTACTAGCCATAGCTGTCAGGCCCCGTGCTATTTACTCAAGATAATAGCACAATTGAGAACATAAACACGGAAGCGAAAAAAATCGGGCTTAAAAATTTTCGAAATATAATTGGGCCTGAACTTAAAACATCATTCAAAATATGAGTTGACTCAGACTCATATAAAACAGGTAATACACTTATCACTTCAAATACAGATCCCCAAAAATACATAAGACACGGGGCATCCCACGGGTTCGATACATAAATAAAATAACTGGGACTCATGGAAATGGGGATCGACCAGCTGAACCTCCACTCTGTCCAGCTTGGTTACCTGAAGATCCTGCAAATGGGTAACGCAGACCCAACAACACAAATGAAGGAAAATAAATACGAGGTCAAGGCTCAGTACGAAGAGCTATCTAAACAGCTAAACATGCAACATGCTATGAATCAATGCTATGAATGCATGAGTGCTAACAAAGATCGGATAGCTAGACCAGAAAGTGAACTGGCAATAATATCAATCGAGCCTCTATACCACGCACAGCAAGTCAGCCGATGGAAATCATCGGTCCGTGATCTTCCGGACCCGTCAGCCCATCACAGCTCGGTGGTCTTCAGACACGACAAGTCAGTCGGTCACCACTCCGATGATAGCGTTGGACTTTTCAGGCACAACAAGTCAGTCGGCCAGTCACAACATGGCTCTCAATCAGGTCATCAATCAATCTGTCAGGCTCAATATGTATGCATGAATGCCAATTCAATAATCAATGCACAATTCATACAATTCATTACGTGAAACAGAATATAGGACTCAATCAATTTCACAAACTGTAACACGTATAAGCACAGAATTCACATCAGCAGATCCATAACATCGATCACAGCCATGTTCACGCTCAAAACTGTTAAATCTGCTCAATTCGTACCTTCAATCCTTGAACTCCACCTCACAGATTCCTCAAATGCACGACAGGACTTCCTGGAAGCTGGAATCTATTTCAAAGCCTCAAAAATCAGCTTAACTCAAGCATAAATCAAAGCCTGAACACTCTAATACCTACGGCCAGAACCATACTCAAGTTCTAAACAATTCTACGCAGGTAATAGCTACTAGACAAAGCTCAATTCAATGATAAATGCTCACCCCGAAGCTTAAACCAGTAGGAGAACAACGAAACAGACTTCTCCAAAAAGTTTCGAACACCAGTAGCTACACGCTTCCACTCCAACGCTATTTCAGGGCTTCAAATGGGTAGCAATCGAAAGAGCAACTCACAATGAATCCAGCGCCACCAAAATCACTCAAATCATCGGCGGAGAATGGCGACAATCGACGGAAATAGGTCACGGTGAACAGTAACTAATCGAGGGTTTGGGAAAGGAGATAAGAAATATCGGGTTTGAAATATTTCTAAGTGTCGATCAACACTTATATTTATATCTCTAAATCCACCAGCTGTTGTTCCTCTAATTCAGTCGTTGAGAAATGCTACAGAAGAAATCTTATAACAGTAACCAGCTTTTGCTCTCAACAAACCAGTCGGAACAATCAGTCATTGCATTCTCAAAAGAACATCAAAACGACACCGTTCCAACTAACTCAAACGACGTCGCAGAGCTTCACCAGATGACAACATATATCTCTTGTGAAGCAACCAAAAGCTGGTAACAGATCTCTAAAAAACCCATCAGTCGACTGGTTACACAAAACAATCCAAAACGACGACGTGTCAACTAATCCAAACGACGCCGTAACAGTTACGTAAGCAATGTGCCAACAACTGGTCACCCAGTCGCAACGCATTCCTCATAACAAATCTCTCACAGCTGGTACCAGTCGCAACACTCAAAACGCAGCGTTTCGACTTATTAAAACGACTTCGCTCTACCTCTGCGACTGGTTCTTCAAACCATCAGCTGGTCGCTCCTTTACTCACGCATCTGCTGGTCCAGGTAGTCAACACTCAAAAATGTTGACCAACACGTGTCGCTCTCTCGCTAACCCTCGCGCTAAATGCAACGTCTGCCAGCAGCAACCTCTTCAATCGAAACGACGACGTATCTCTCACACGCTACAGTAACTATCCATATCAAATTATACCAGCTGCAAGATACAGTACCGTTGACCCGCGTTGACTCTAAGAATTTCGCTGCGGCTGATTCAATACTTAGAGAAACTCAACCACTCTAAATCCTGCGACTAATCCTACAAAATATGATTAATCACTATTCGAATTTCTCAATCCTCACATGCTCCCCACCTTAAGAGATTTCGTCCTCGAAATCAAAGGCAAACTCAGGAAATAATTTAATCTATTCAACTCAAAAACAGAATACAAAATCGGAATTCATCTGATTCAAAACCAGGAGTTCAAGATAACTGGACAATTCATAAACAAGAACTATGGAAAACACAACCAGAAACCGAAAACTAATACATCTATCTACTCAAACAGATGCGGCCATTCCCACTGCATCTTCTCTTCTGGTTCCCAAGTTGCTTCTTCTCTGCCATGCTTGCTCCATTGGACCATCACAAACGGAACTACTTTGTTCCTCAGCTGCTTCTCCTTTCTATCCAAAATCTGCACTGGATATTCAACATAACTCAAGGCAGAATCTATCTCAACTTCATCGGTTCTCAACACATGGGACGGATCTGGCTCATATTTTCTCAACATTGACACATGAAAAACATCATGCATCACTGCTAACTCATCAGGCAGTCTCAATCGATAAGCCAACTGTCCAATCCGCTCGATAATATCAAAGGGACCAACGAATCTAGGAGCTAATTTTCCTTTAAATCTAAAGCGCATCACGCTCTTGAAAGGAGAACCTTTCAGAAATATTCTATCGTCAACCCCAAATTCCAACGGTCGACGTCTTCGGTTAGCATAGCTAGAGAAACGATCTTGAGCAGCTTTCATTCTACTCCAACTCAAATCAATATGATCTTTCATATGCTGCACAAACTCAGGGGTAGAAAGCTGCTTCTCACCAACTTCTTCCCAACAAATCGGAGATCTGCACTTACGACCATACAACGCCTCAAATGGAGCCATTCCGATAGTCACTTGGTAGCTGTTGTTATATGAAAACTCAACCAACGACAAAGAATCCTACCAGCCACCATTGAAATCCATCACTACTGCACGCAGCATATCCTCCGAAGTCTGAATAGTCCGCTCAGACTGGCCATATGTCTGGGGGTGATAGGCTGCACTCATGGCCAATCTCGAACCCATCGCCACTTACAAGCTCTTCCAAAATCGAGAAGTGAATCTTGGATCTCTGTCGGATACTATCGAAACAAGAACTCCATGAAATCTAACCACATGGTCGACATACAGCTTCGCCATTTTCTTCATGGAACACCTCACACATAGGGAATGAAATGGGATGACTTCGCAAGTCTATCAATCACCACCCAAATCGCATCGCATCCCCTACTCGACCGAGGTAAATGAGTCACAAAATCCATGGCGATGTGCTCCCAATTTCATTGGGGCACCTCCAAACTCTGTAGCAAGCCACCAGGTCTCATTCTTTCGGCCTTGACCTGTAGACAATTCAGACATCTAGCGACAAAAGCTGAAATGTCTCTCTTCATACCTGCCCACCAATAGTGAGACTTCAAGGCATGGTACATCTTTCTCTCGCCCGAATGCACACTATACCGGCTACAATGTGCATCGTTCAAAAGGGTTTCTTTCAGGTCGATCAAGTTCGGAACCACTAATCTTCCTCTAAATCTCAAGCATCCATCAGAAGAAACAGAGAAATCATCAGACTGACCGCTTCGGGCCTTAATATTCAACTCATGAACATAAGGATCAGTCCGCTGTGCCTCCATGATGGCACTCACAATATGTGGTTCTACCTGAATCAAAGAAACCGTAAAGTACTGATCACCCGACTGGAAACGCCAACCAAAAGTACTCAACTGCTCATAGACTTTAGAGACACTCATCGACGAAATCATCGCAGGCTGGGTCTTCCTACTCAATGCGTCGGCAACTGAGTTCATCCACCCAGGCTGATACTGAATCTCACAGTTAAAGTCCTTGAGCAATTCCATCCATCGTCTTTGCCTCATATTCAGATCAGACTGCGTGAAGATATACTTCAGGCTCTTGTGGTCGGTGTTGTGAGACCTGAATTTTTATAAGAGATTAATTGTTGGAATGTATCGGTTTTTAGAGATTTCTGGTGGTTTAGATCTCTGTTTGTAAGTTTGGTTGGCATTTTTGGGTCATATTTCGCATTTTAAGCAATTTTGGAAGTTTTCGTAATTTTGGTATTTTTGTGTGAAAGCTGGTTTTTGGTGAAAGCTGGTTGTATAGTGAAAACCAGTCGCAACGTGTTTTGGTAACGCAGGATCATGAAACGCCGTCGTTTGGAGAGATCTGGTAGCGCTTGTAATATCAGCTGTTGCCTTAGCGTGAATTTGTATCGGGTTGGATACGGTGTCGTTTGAATAGGTTGGAGCGACGTCCTTTTGGTGGAGCGCTAGTGTGAGATCTGATCGTGTGTGTGTGCCTGCTGGTTGTTCAGTCGAAGCAGATGTCAACGCGGGTCAACATCACTGTAGCGCGTGAAGGAAACGTCGTCGTTTGGCTAGCGCTAAGGAACCAGTCGATGTGCATATTCGATTTCCAGACGTCAACGATGGTCAACTCTACTGTAGCTCACGTCTGGTTTCCTGTAGCTTGCAGCTGGTTTTGCGCAAGAGTTATTGACCAGATTTGATGACGTCAGCGATGCGACGCCGTGAGTAACCAGTCGTAGGTAGTGTTACTACGACGTCGTTTTTGGTGTTTGGGATTTATCTTGCGGGGTTCGATCAGCCGATGATTTGTTGGTGCCTGCTGGTTATGTCGGTGGATGATTTAACCAGCTTTTGCGAGATGTATTTAAGGAAGACTTGGTATTCGATTTCGAGCACCAGATCCCATACTTAGAGAAATATTTTCCCCGATTGTGTTCTTCGTTTCGAACCCTAGGTTACTGTTCACCGTAGCTTTTCTCCGGCAATTCCCATCGTTTCCGGCCGTTGTTTGGTACGTCCGAGGTAGCGTTGGACTCCTCTCAAGAAGCTCTTCCATCTTATACCATTCTTGGAGGCTGTTGTTAGCTAGAGCGAGATTGCGAAGTTACTGTCTTGGCCGTGTGTTCGCTGTGAGCAGGTAGCTTCGAATTTTTGTAAGATCTTAGCTTTAGTAAGTTGATTTAAGCTCCCTGTTAAGTGGTATTGATGGGATTGATCGCTGGTTGAGTTGTAACTCCCGGTAGTATCTTCTGTGTATTGAGTCCCGATGATTTATGCCCCTGTGTGCTTTGACAGGTTGTTGTTCAGCTTTCTCGGGACCTTTGTTGTGGTAATTATTGCACAGAAGTATAAGGTACGGATTTGAGCTTGAAGTAGCTGGTAATTGGCGTGAGATTGAATGCTAGATGGCTGTTTGTGCATTGACGTGGATGTTGTTGTGTGCATATGTGATTTCTGTTGATTTTAGCTGCTATGTTTATGCATACACGCATTTCCCATATTGCATTCATATTTTGATTGCTGCCATTGTTTCGTATCTTGTATTGCTGTTGTTGATTCTTACCAGGATGCGAGGGCGAGCGGCAATACCGCACTCTCATCTCCCTGCTGGGATCGTTAGCCACCATGCGCCGAGTGGTTAACTACCACGGTTCGTGGGCGAGGCAACGGCAGGTTGAGTTGTTTGATGCATCTGGTATTTGGGTGGAGTGTCAAGGCGAGTGGCTCATTACCACACTTTGAACTCACCCCGTGGCCACTGATTCGTTGCTGATCTCTTGGAGCTATGTTTGAGATCCTTGGCTCCCTTGTTGGTCGTAGCCTTCAATTGTTATCCGGTGTCTCATGCATAGCATATGCATTTTATCTTATGCATTCTTTTAGCTATATCCCATTGCTCCCCGTACTGGGGTTTGACCCCATGTCCCTCTAGGGCTTGGTTTGTTTCCTTGTTTGTGTTGTTTTCAGGGAACCCATGTTTTACAGCTGGTCGTGGTTTTAACCCAGCTGGTGGTTCCCAGGAGGTGGTTAGCGTGTCCCAGTTGCGTATAACATATTTATATATATATATGTATCAGTTATCCAGGGGGATGCCCTGTGCTTCGATATTGTATCAAGTAGTTGGAGTCTGATACATGTTTTGGTTGTTGTATGCTATACTGTTGGTTGTTTTTATTAACTGGGATATATTTTGAGTATCGCTCTATTTTAAATTATATTGTTTTAAACCGTCAGGCCAAAAGCGAAAATTTTACCCGTTTTTTGATAGCTTCCGCATGTGTTTGTATGATTTTACTCTGTTTAGAGCACGAGGCCTGACATTTTTGGTATCAGAGCTTAAGCTGGGATAAGCTCGATTTCTTTGATCACACTCGAGTCTAGGCACCATGTTGTGTGTTACGTGTGCTTGACTATGTGACTACGTGCTACATATTTCTGTGTTATATGCTATCTATGCTATATCAGTTCTGTTTTGCTTGATCCTGTTGAGTGTTTGCGTAGATGCCGCATAGACATTGTGGTAGAGGTAGGGGCAGTTTCAGGAGTCAGGAGGATAGAATGAAGATCGGTATAGTGCTCGTACTCAGACTCGTGAGAGTAGTGAGGAAGAAGAGGTTGCGGCTACGGTGCCCCCGGTAGAGAGGATGGATGTGGTGATCGATCGGTTTCAGAGGATGAACCCTTCAGTCTTCAATGGTGATGAGTCCAGTGAGGATGCGAACTCGTGGCTCCGGAACGTCATCTTTCTTTCCGTTCGATGTCAGTATGATGATGAGCTCCGTTTGAGTTTAGTGATTTTACTGCTTAGGAAGGCCGCAGAGCGCTGGTGGCGAGGCGCTTCTAGTACTTTGGAGGAGACCGGTGTCGGGATCTCTTGGAACAGTTTTTGCGAGACCTTCCGGCAGGAGTATGTACCCGAGTCTTATGTGAATGCCCGGGAGCGGGAGTTCGACCATCTGGAGCAGGGTTCCATGACTGTTCGGGAGTATGCTAGGAAGTTCTATTCTCTGTTGGCGTACGTTCCCCATGTTTCTGACCGTGAGAGGGCCAAGCGAACTCGATTTCTTGAGGGCTTGAATGAAGAGCTGTATCAAATGGTTTTGACTAGTAAGCCCAAGATCTTGGAACAGTTTTTGCGAGACCTTCCGGCAGGAGTATGTACCCGAGTCTTATGTGAATGCCCGGGAGCGGGAGTTCGACCATCTGGAGCAGGGTTCCATGACTGTTCGGGAGTATGCTAGGAAGTTCTATTCTCTGTTGGCGTACGTTCCCCATGTTTCTGACCGTGAGAGGGCCAAGCGAACTCGATTTCTTGAGGGCTTGAATGAAGAGCTGTATCAAATGGTTTTGACTAGTAAGCCCAAGACTTACGCTGAGGCTTTGGACAGTGCCATCGACATTGAGGAAGGTTTGCGTAGTCGTCGTGCTCGTAGGCAGCAGGCACCGCAGGGTGGTCGTCCTGCTATTCAAGGAGCGCAGTCTTCTCAGTCCTCCTAGTCAGCCTATCAGCCCCAGGATCAGCAGCAGCCACAGGTGGCGCAGCAGTCTGGCCATCAGAGGTTTCGAACCCGAGGTCAACAGTTCAAGAATAATTCAGGTTCTAGCTCTTCTAGTTCAGGCAGTTCGAGTAGCAGTGGATCTCGGACTGAGTTTTGTGGCTTTTGTGGTGGAAAGCATCCGTCCACGCAGTGTGTTGGTGTGCAGGGTTCCTGCAACCTTTGTGGTCAGTACGGGCATTTTGCGAGAGTGTGTCCATCAGCTGGATCACAGCAGACCGCGGCCCAGCCTCAGGGTCATGGAGGTCAGTTTAGGGGCCGTTCTCAGCAGTTTCAGCAGCCCCGATTGGGTGAGACTCAGTTTAGGCCGTTTCAGCAGCCTGGTCCATCGTGGTTCGGACAGTCGTCTCAACCTTTCTTTTCAGGACCCCAGCATGCTCAGGTTAACGCCATCACAAGGGAGTAGGCGGAGGAGACACCGAGTCGGGTGATCGCAGGTACTTGCCTTGTCTTTGACTTTCCTGAACGTGTGTTGTTTGACACCGGTGCATCGCATTCGTTTATTTCTGATTCGTTTGTTATTGAGCATGGTCTGTGTACCATTTCGTTGCGCGATGCTGTTTCCAGGTCTACCCCTGGCGGTGTGAGCTTATTCTCCCAGGAGGTTTTGTTGGAAGGTGTGTTGCGGTTTGGTGAGCATGTCCTGTTAGCGAACGTGATCCATTTGATGCTTTGGGATTTCGATTGCATAGTTGGGATGGATGTGCTGAACAACTATAGGGCCTCCGTGGACTGCTTCCATGGGATTGTGCGCTTTAGGCCTTTGTCTGGCGAGAAGTGGGACTTCTACGGCCAGGATTCTAGATTGAAGATCCCATTGGTCTCAGCGATGGAGATGTTTAGTTTGTTGTCTTTGGGGAATGCTGGCTTTATGATCTACACGTTGGATGCGTTTTCTTCTTCCCGTGTGCAGCTTAGTGATGTTCCCGTGGTGCGACATTTCCTGGATGTGTTTCCGGAGGAGTTTCCTGGTTTTCCTCCAAGGCGGGAGATCGACTTCAGCATAGAGCTGGTGCCTGGAACATCTCCGATTTTGCGTGCCCCTTATCGTCTGGCGCCTGCGGATTTGAGAGAACTCAAGGTGCAGTTAGATGATTTGCTGGAGAAAGGTTTTATTCGTCCTAGTATGTCACCGTGGGGAGCGCCCATACTGTTTGTGAACAAGAAGGACGGCTCAATGCAGATGTGCATTGATTTTCGCCAGTTGAATAAAGCCACT
>KV007733.1:122672-133251 GCA_001598015.1 Dorcoceras hygrometricum
TAAGGTAAGCAGTCGTCCGGATGGAGATTGCCCCTTCATATTGAGCTATATGCTAAATACTGAATTCAGTAGTCATTTTGATCAAAGTGCAACACGGACCAAATAGAACTTATATGCCATGATCAACTGAAAATGAAATTGAAAGAAATGAGAAACTGGGCTATCTTCCCCTGTTTCTGCCATTGAAATGTTTATTGAACTGTTTACGAAAAGAACAGTGTTTATGGAAGTTCCTTAACATATGCATTGTACAGATGTCTGCCTGCGTTTTATGAAATTGTTACTACTCAGATTTTACTTGCTGAGCCTTTAGGCTCACTAGCTTTTAAAATGGTGCAGGTACGACAGCTGATGGAGGAACAGCAGGTGGAACTTGAATCAGCAGATGGGTGGCGTTGTGTTTATCCAAGGCCTACGTTTTCCGTGTCGTAGTTGTATTGTTTTGATTAGGTTGTGCTGTATTAAATCAGTAGCAATGGTTGTATATTTATCTCAAATAACAGCTGTTGTAAACCGCATTTGCAAAGTTATATGAAATACCCTGTTTCCGCAAAAGTTTTTAGAGTAGTAGCGCGCGTAATTGAGTATCTGCTGAACTTTGAATTGGTCTTGAGTTTCGTTTTCTTGGAGTTATAAGAGATGCAGCTTATAACAAATTATCTTTTAGCCCTTCTTTTATTCAAAAATTTTGTTTACCCCATTTCTCGTGGCCCCATTGGGTTTGGGTGTCACAAAACATCTCCATGGCGGACACCAGTGGAATATTTGAGCGTGAATCAGCACCGTAGAACTCCCACTTCTCACCTGAGTCAGGGCGAAATCTCACCACACCATGAAAACAATCAACCGTAGACTTATAGCTAGACAACACGTCCATCACCAAGATGCAATCAAAATCTCTCATCCCAAAACGATCAAATTGGAAACCAAAACGTGCTCATCAAATCGAAGCACACAATCCAACACCACTTCACGGGACCACAGACTCACACCAGCAGGGGTATACACGGAAACAACATCACACAATGGGGAAGAACTCAACCCATGTTCACACACAAACATCTCAGAAATAAAGGAGTGTGATGCACCAGTGTCAAATAAAACTCTCACAGGATAATCAAAAATAGAGCATGTACCTGCAATCATTGTGCCAGGCGCCTCCTTAGCCTGCTCTCTAGTCAACGCATTTGCCTGAGCCTGCTGCTGAATCTGGAACGGAGGTCTCGAAGGTGCTCCAAATCTAGAAGGCTCACGGGGTTGAAATCCAGATCGTTGGGTAGGAGCAGGAAACTGCGGTCTCTGAGATGAACCACCAGCTGATCCCTGCTGCGAAGGAATCAAAGACTGACCCATCAACAGAGGACACACTCTCAGAAAGTGTCCTGGCTGTCCACAGTTACGGCAGGACCCCTGAACTCCACGACACTGCCAGGCGTCTCCTCAGCCTGTTCTCTCGTCAAAGCGTTCTCCTTCTTCTCAAATTGCTTTCCCCAAGGCCTAAACTATTGGCGACTAGAGTGCTGCGACCCTTGGGGACACTGAAACGACTGCGATACTTCCTGCGCCGGTTTAAAAGCACGCCCAGACGTTGGCTGCACCGGAGCATCGGCCTCCATCAAACTCTCCTCAATGTCGATCGCATTGTTCACAGCTTCAATATAGGTCGCAGGTGAACCAGACAAAACCATCCGGTACAAATCAGGCCTCAAGCCTTTCAAAAACTTGTTCCTCTTCGTTATCTCTTGGTTGGAAACATGTGGCACATAGACCAAAAGCGTAGAAAATTGTCGGGCATACTCAGCCACTCGCATGCTGCACTGCCTCAGATTATCGAACTCCCGCTCCCGACTGTTATAGAAGGACTCCGGGGTATACTCCTGTCGAAAGGCCTCACAGAAGCTCTCCCAAGTGATCACAGCCCCACTATCATGAAGGATACGAGAAGTAACCCTCCACCAGCGCTGTGCATTGTCTCTCAGCTGCAACACCGCTAGCTTCAATCTTTTCTCAGGAGCGTACTCAAAAGTATCGAACAATTCCTCCATCTGGGTTAACCAAGCCTCAGCCATCGCACCACCCTCTGCTGCAGAAAACTTCAGAGGGTTCGTCCGTTGAAACCTAGCTAAGACCAACTCCATCCCGCCTATCTGTCTAGTAACATCCTCAACCTGATGAACATCATCATCACTACCTGCCATAGACTCCTCCTCAGAACGTCTAGTCGCCCTACCTCTTCCTCTTCTCGGCGGCATCTAAACAAGTCTAGAGGTAAGATCAAAACTCTGTGCCTAGACTCGAGTGTGATCAAAGAAAATCGAGCTTATCCCAGTTTAAGCTCTGATACAAAAAATGTCAGATCCCGTGCTAATTACTCAAGATAATAGCACAATTAAGCACATAAACACGAAAGCGAAAAAAATCGGGCTTAAAAATTTTTGAAATATAATTGGGCCTGAACTTAAAACATCATTCAAAATATTCATAATCAAAATATGAGTTGACTCAGACTCATATAAAATAGGTAATACACTTATCACTTCAAATACAGATCCCCAAAAATACATAAGACACGGGGCATCCCCCGTGTTCGATACATAAATAAAATAACTGGGACTCATGGAAATGGGTATCGACCAGCTAAACCTCCACTCTGTCCAGCTTGGTTACCTGAAGATCCTGCAAATGGGTAACGCAGACCCAACAACACAAAAGCAGGAAAACAAATACGAGGTCAAGCCTCAGTACGAAGAGCTATCTAAACAGCTAAACATGCAACATGCTATGAATCAATGCTATGAATGCATGAGGGCTAACAAAGATAGGATAGCTAGACCAGCAAGTCAACTGGCAATCATATAAATCGAGCCTCTATACCACGCACAGCAAGTCAGCCGGTGGAAATCATCGGTCCGTGATCTTCAGGGCCCGTCGGCCCATCACAGCTCGGTGGTCTTCAGACACGACAAGTCAGTCGGTCACCACTCCGATGATAGCGTTGGACTTTTCAGGCACAACAAGTCAGTCGGCCAATCACAACGTGGCTCTCAATTAGGTCATCAATCAATCTGTCAGGCTCAATATGTATGCATGAATGCCAATTCAATAATCAATGCACAATGCATACAATTCATTACGTGAAACAGAATATCGGACTCAATCAATTTCACAAACTGTAACACGTATAAGCACAGAATTCACATCAGCAGATCCATAACATCGATCACAGCCATGTTCACGCTCAAAGCTGTTAAATCTGCTCAATTCGTACCTTCAATCCTCAAACTCTACCTCACAGATTCCTCAAATGCACGACATGACTTCCTGGAAGCTGGAATCTGTTTCAAAGCCTCAAAAATCAGCTTAACTCAAGCATAAATCAAAGCCTGAACACTCTAATTGTAACGACCCTCATTTTCTTGACGGAATAATCATAAGTTTTGGGGTTCAATTGAATGAAATCAAAAGTTATAAACATCGGAGGATGGATCGCTACTAACTATCGGGGTGGAAATAAGAATGATGAAATTTTTCACATTCGAAGATGAGAAATCAAGGATAACTCATGCAAAGGTGCGGAAATGAAGAAGCTGATATAGCATATTTAAATAATGCATCTCGTAGTGTGATAACGTCTGGTACAAATACTTATAGCATAGCAAATTTCGAATTCTGTTTGGATACAACTTTGTAACAAAACATTCTAATACGATACAAAAGTGTTTCCAAAACGAAACTATGAACTTTGGAACAAAAGGAAATAAGAAATATGTTGTCCACGATAAACACATTCCTTCCATTCTGTTAATCTCCCTCCAACTCCTACTCTGTATTACCTGCACTCAATGAAAACTAGTGAGCCAAAGGCTCAGCAGGTAAAATTCTGGAATAGCAAAAGCAAATAGTACAATCATTCATGAACTAATACATATTGGAGTCTGAACTTGAACTACGCTTATGAATAAACAAGCGTAAACATAAGTATGAAAGCACAAAGCATGAATCAATTCTGGAAACATTTTCTTTAAACATTCATAAGAGCTGCGATTAGAATCACAGTTGTGCTCTTTATTCATTTTCTGGAAAATTATGACAACACTATAAACATTTGGTCCATTTCGTTTGATCAAACTCCTGATATCAGTCTTAGCACTATGGCTCATGGTTGAAGGGGTATACAGATCCGTCGACCTGTAATCCTAATCCTTCCTGGTTAAAAGGGCACATGGTTTGTCAGCCATGCACTCACCTTTTCATTAGGGACCCTTTCATTGTCATAACTTAAAACATTTCATAAAACATTGTTCTGCTCTTTCTATCTCTCGTGAAAACTATTTTATTTCTTTTGTTCGAGTCACTGGTTTTCATTCGTCTGATGATATTCTGGAACTATAAACAATTCCCTTATAAAGCTTGCAAAAATGAAAACTGAATAACTTAGCTAATTGAATCTGTCGGATAAGTCGAAAGATTCATTTGAACTGATTCAGAATTGAAAGGAGAATCAAATTCTGAAATTTCGTTATCTGCTGATGAAAACGAAGAATGAACAGTAACCAGCTGAAGTGAATAGTACCAGTCGCAAGACTAATACCAGCTGGATAAACCATACCAGTCGCAACGAATAGGAATAAGTCGCAAGACAAGAATCCAGTCGCTACAACCAGCCGCTACAACAAGTCGCTACAACCAGCTGCTGAATATCAAAATGACATGTGTCTGCTGAATTTTGAAAGTCGACGCAACTGCTGAAATTTGACAAATAAACGCATCTGCTGATTTTATAAAGCATCTGCTGGATTTGCAAAAGCAAAGCATCTACTGAAATATGCGAAAGCAAAGCATCTGCCGAATTTGCGAAAGCAAAGCATCTGCTGAATTATGCATCTGCTGAATTTACGAAAGCAAAGCATCTGCTGAAATATGCATCTGCTGAATTTACGAAAGCAAAGCATCTGCTGAAATATGCATCTGCTGAATTTACGAAAGCAAAGCATCTGCTGAAATATGCATCTGCTGAATTTACGAAAGCAAAGCATCTGCTGAAATATGCATCTGCTGAATTTACGAAAGCAAAGCATCTGCTGAAATATGCATCTGCTGAATTTACGAAAGCAAAGCATCTGCTGAAATATGCATCTGCTGAATTTACGAAAGCAAAGCATCTGCTGAAATATGCATCTGCTGAATTTACGAAAGCAAAGCATCTGCTGAAATATGCATCTGCTGAATTTACGAAAGCAAAGCATCTGCTGAAATATGCATCTGCTGAATTTACGAAAGCAAAGCATCTGCTGAAATATGCATCTGCTGAATTTACGAAAGCAAAGCATCTGCTGAAATATGCATCTGCTGAATTTACGAAAGCAAAGCATCTGCTGAAATATGCATCTGCTGAATTTACGAAAGCAAAGCATCTGCTGAAATATGCATCTGCTGAATTTACGAAAGCAAAGCATCTGCTGAAATATGCATCTGCTGAATTTACGAAAGCAAAGCATCTGCTGAAATATGCATCTGCTGAATTTACGAAAGCAAAGCATCTGCTGAAATATGCATCTGCTGAATTTACGAAAGCAAAGCATCTGCTGAAATATGCATCTGCTGAATTTACGAAAGCAAAGCATCTGCTGAAATATGCATCTGCTGAATTTACGAAAGCAAAGCATCTGCTGAAATATGCATCTGCTGAATTTACGAAAGCAAAGCATCTGCTGAACTTGAAGAAATCTGGGTAACTTCCCTGCATATCAGATTCTACTTCCCATGTTGCTTCCCTTTTTGAGTGATTCGTCCACTGAATCTTGATCATTGGGATAGTTCTGTTTATTAACTTACGATTTTCCTTTGCTAAAATCTTTTCTGGAGTTTCTTCGTAAGTCAAGTCTGGTTCCAATTGCACTGGTTCATGCCTGAGAACATGCGATGGGTTCGCAATGTACCTTCTAAGTGCTGATACATGGAACACGTTGTGGACAGAGGACATTTGTGGAGGTAGTGCTAAACGATATGCTAACGTTCCAACTCGTTCCAAGATTTGGAATGGTCCAACATATCTGGGACTTAACTTTCCCTTCTTTCCAAATCTTAAAACACCTTTCATTGGCGAGATCTTGAGGAATACATGATCTCCCACCGCAAAGTTCACCTTCTGCGATGAATGTCTGCATAACTTTTCTGCCTACTTTGAGCAGTCTTCATTCTTTCACGTATTCTCTTAATTGCTTCTGAAGTTTGCTCTATAATATCAGGTCCTATTTCATTTCTTTCACCCACATCATCCCAAAGGATTGTTGATCGACATTTTCTGCCATACAGAGCTTCGTATGGTGCCATGTCTATCGATGCTTGATAACTGTTATTGTAGGTGAACTCAATCAATGGTAACTTAGATTCCCAGCTTTCTGAAAAATCTAGAACACTATCCCTTAATAAATCTTCCAGTATTTGAATTACTCTTTCTGATTGCCCATCGGTTTGAGGATGGAACGCTGTACTGAAAGTTAAATTCGTGCCTAAGGCTTGGTGTAAACTTTTCCAGAATCTCGAAGTGAATCTGGGATCTCTATCTGATACAATAGAACTTGGAATCCCGTGAAGTCTGACATTTCTGAAAAATCTAGAACACTATCCCTTAATAAATCTTCCAGTATTTGAATTACTCTTTCTGATTGCCCATCGGTTTGAGGATGGAACGCTGTACTGAAAGTTAAATTCGTGCCTAAGGCTTGGTGTAAACTTTTCCAGAATCTCGAAGTGAATCTGGGATCTCTATCTGATACAATAGAACTTGGAATCCCGTGAAGTCTGACAATTTCCTTGATATAAAACTCTGCATACTTATTCAAACCATCAGTTGTCTTTACAGGAAGGAAATGAGCAGACTTAGTTAAAATCTCAACTATTACCCAAATTGCGTTACAACCTGAAACTGTCCTGGGTAATCCGACCACGAAATCCATTGCTATATTATCCCATTTCCAAACGGGGATAGGAAGTGGCTTTAGCATTCCTGCTGGTCTCTGGTGTTCTGCTTTAACTTGCTGGCAGGTTAAACATTCCGCAACAAACCTACAAATGTCACATTTCATTCCTGGCCACCAAAACAGAGCTTGCAAATCCTTGAACATTTTTGTTCCTCCTGGATGTATTGAATATGGCAAATTGTGGGATTCATTCATAATCTCATTGCGCAAACCATCTGCACGCGGTACCCACAATCTACCTTGGTATTTAACAATTCCTTCTTCCACTGTATACAAATTTGATCCTCTGTTTTCATCCTGCTGCTTCCATTTCTGGAGTTGATCATCCTTAGTTTGCCCTTGTTTGATCCTATCTTTAAGCGTTGATTGGATCGTGAGAACTGATAACTTAGCACTTTCCTTTCGAAGTATCTCAAGTTCAAATCGATTGATCTCTAACGCCAGGGGAATCTGAACTGAGATTTGCGCTAACCCCACGCTTCTTCTACTTAACGCATCTGCTACTACGTTAGCTTTTCCCGGATGATAGCTAATTACGCAATCGTAATCTTTAACCAATTCAAGCCATCTTCTCTGTCTCATGTTTAATTCCTTCTGAGTAAAGAAATACTTAAGGCTTTTATGGTCTGTAAAAATTTCTCACTTCTCGCCGTAAAGATAGTGTCTCCAAATCTTTAAAACGAAAACTACTGCTGCTAATTCCAGGTCATGCGTAGGATAATTCTTCTCAGGAATCTTCAATTGCCTATAAGCGTAAGCAATTACTTTTCTTTCTTGCATTAGAACAGCTCCCGACCCTGTCTTCGATGCATCAGTGTAAATCACAAAATTCCCTTTCTCTGTTGGTAACGTTAGAACAGGGGCTTCAACTAATGCATACTTCAACTTCTCAAAACTGTATTGGCATTTGGGAGTCCAATCATACTTCACATTCTTCTTAGTTAAGGCCGTTAATGGAACAACAATCTTCGAAAATCCTTCTATGAATCTTCTATAATATCCTGCAAGTCCTAGGAAACTTCGAATTTCCATGACATTCTTAGGTACATGCCAGTCTCGAACAGATTCTACCTTTGAAGGATCTACTTCTATTCCATTCTTTGAAATAATATGACCCAAGAATACTACTTTATCAATCCATAATTCACACTTACTAAACTTAGCAAATAATTTCTTATTCCTTAAAATCTGCAAGATTTCCCTAAGGTGATCTTCATGTTCTTCTCTGCTCTTCGAATAAATCAAAATATCATCTATGAACACAATGACAAATTTGTCTAAATAAGGTTGGAATACTCGATTCATTAAGTCCATAAATACGGATGGCGCATTTGTTACCCCAAAAGGCATAACTAGAAATTCATAGTGGCCATATCTTGTTCTGAAAGCGGTCTTACACACATCTGTTTCTTTTACACGCAACTGGTGATACCCTGAACTCAGGTCTATCTTCGAAAATCAGTCGCTCCTCTTAACTGATCAAATAAATCATCGATTCTAGGGAGTGATACTTATTCTTAATCGTTAATTTGTCTCGATTCATTAAGTCCATAAATACGGATGGCGCATTTGTTACCCCAAAAGGCATAACTAGAAATTCATAGTGGCCATATCTTGTTCTGAAAGCGGTCTTACACACATCTGTTTCTTTTACACGCAACTGGTGATACCCTGAACTCAGGTCTATCTTCGAAAATACAGTCGCTCCTCTTAACTGATCAAATAAATCATCGATTCTAGGGAGTGATACTTATTCTTAATCGTTAATTTGTTCAATTCCCTATAATCAATGCATAGACGCATACTCCCATCTTTCTTCTTTACGAAAAGCACTGGTGCACCCCAAGGGGAAGTACTGGGTCTAATGAAACCTTTATCCAGTAGCTCTTGAATCTGATCCTTTAATTCTTTCATTTCTTTAGGAGCAAGTCTATAAGGAGGCTTTGAAATTGGATCAGCTTCTGGTACTAAATCAATAGTAAATTCTAATTCTCGAATAGGAGGTAAACCTGAAACATCTTCTGAGAAAACATCTGGAAATTCCCTTACAACAAATACTTGTTCTAGTTTCTTTTTCTTTTCAGGTTCTAATGATATAACGTTTACCAGAAATCCCTGACAACCACTTCTTAAACATTTCTGGGCTTTCATCGCTGATATTAGCTTAAGGGTCTTCACATAATTACCAGCTTTGAATGAAAATGAACTTCCATTGGGTTTCTTAATAAGGACAGATCTTTGCTTAAAGTTTATGACAGCTTCGTGTTTAACTAACCAGTCTATTCCCAATATAAAGTCAAATTCGAACATAGGTAATACTATAAGATCTGCATAAACAATATTACCCTGCAATACAAGTTCTACATTTCGAAGTATTCGATTGGTTACTATATTTTCTCCTATAGGAGTTTGAACACAGTATCCTACTTCTATTTCCACTGGTTTAACAGGTAATTTCTCAGAAAACCTATCTGATACAAAAGAATGCGTTGCACCAGAATCTAATAATGCTACGGTAGGCAAATTATCAACAAAAATTTTACCCGTCACCAAAGTGGTATCTGCTGGTGCTTCAGCAGCAGTCATCACATAAGCCCTGCTGGTAATGAGTTGTTGTTGCTGCTGTTGCTTCTAAGGGCAACTTCTGGACATGTGGCCTGGTTTACCACAAGTATAACATACGTTCTGTCCTTGAAGACACTGCCCCTTATGATTCTTCTTGCAAGTTGGACATGGAGTCCTATTTCCACTACTGGGAACAGAGGAGATCGGTTGAGCAGCAATTGGTCCCTTTCCATTTGACCCTTGCTGCTGGTTGTTGTTATTCTGTTTCTTAAATTTTCTTTTATCATTTTGCTGGAAAGATTGCCTCTTCAATTGCCTTTCCTCATCGATCGCTTTCCAATCTTGCTCTGCCCTCAAAGCTTTGTTCACTGCTGCCTTGTAGTCTACTGGTTCGGCCAGTCTAACATCATGTTTGATCATGGGCTTCAACTCATTAATAAAATGGCGAAGTTTGGCGTCTACGTTTGTCCCTATCAATGGAACAAAGTAACATCCTCTTTTGAACTTGCGGATGTAATCCCGCATCGTCAATCCTTCTTGTTTCAGAGTTAGGAATTCACTCTGCAACTGCTCTCTAACATCTACAGTGAAGTATTGCTCGAAGAAGACTCTCTTAAACTCTTCCCATGTGAGAATTTACAAGTCTACAGTTAACTTGGCTCCTTCCCACCACATCATAGCGTCGCCCAGAAACATATAGATTGCACAACGAGGTCTCTCTAATTCTGTCAGATGAAGATAATCGAATATCACCTCCATGGATTTTATCCAACTTTCTGCCACCAGGGGATCAGTAGTGCCAGAAAATTCTTGAGGTCGTTGTCTCCTAAATTTCTCTTGAGGATCTTCTCTGCTAATCATTCTACTAGAAGAATGACCATTTCCATTAGAGGTCTGATCGACTAAACGTTCTATAATTTGGGCCATATTGGCAAGGACTGGAGTTATGCCTTCTGATTCACTATCTCCTTCGACAAAACTCCTTCTGCCTCTACCTCTTCCTGACATATCTGAAAAATGGTAGTCCAAAT
>KV007733.1:135695-146087 GCA_001598015.1 Dorcoceras hygrometricum
GTCCGTGATCTTCAGGGCCCGTCAGCCCATCACAGCTCGGTGGTCTTCAGACACGACAAGTCAGTCGGTCACCACTCCGATGATAGCGTTGGACTTTTCAGGCACGACAACTCATTCGGCCAGTCACAACGTGGCTCTAATCTCGGGTCATCAATCAATCTGTCAGGCTCAATATGTATGCATGTATGCCAATCAATCATCAATGCACAATGCATACATTAATTCATACGTGAAACAGAATGTACAATTCAATCAATTCAACAAACTGTAACACGTAAAATCATATAATCACATCAGCAGGTTCGCAACATCAATCATAGTCATGTTCATGCTCTAAGCTGCTAAATCTGCTCATATTCGTACCTTCAATCCTCAAATTCTACCTGACAGATTCCTCAAATGCACGACAGGACTTCCTGGAAGCTGGAATCTGTTTCAAAGCCTCACAATCAGCTTAGCTCAAGCATAAATCAAAGCCTGAACACCTAATACCTACGGCCAGAACCATACTCAAGTTCTAAACAATTCTACGCAGGTAATAGCTACTAGACAAAGCTCAATTCAACGAGAAATGCTCACCCCGAAGCTTAAACCAGCAGGAGAACAACAAAACAGACTTCTCCAAAAAGCTTCGAACACCAGTAGCTAAAAGCTTCCACTCCAACGCTATTTCAGGGCTTCAAATGGGTAGCAATCGAAAGAGCAACTCACAACGAATCCAGCGCCACCAAAATCACTCAAATCATCGGCGGAGAACGGCGGCAATCGACAGAAATAGGTCACTGTGAACAGTAACTAATCGAGGGTTTGGGAAATGAGATAAGAAATATCGGGTTCGAAATATTTCTAAGTGTCGATCAACACTTATATTTATATCTCTAAATCCACCAGCTGTTGTTCCTCTAATTCAGTCGTTGAGAAATACTACAGTAGAAATCTTATAACAGTAACCAGCTTTTTCTCTCAACAAACCAGTCGCAACAATCAGTCATTGCATTCTCAAAAGAACATCAAAACGACACCGTTCCAACTAACTCAAACGACGTCGCAGAGCTTCACCAGCTGACAACATATATCTCTTGTGAAGCAACCAAAAGCTGGTAACAGATCTCTACAAAACCCATCAGTCGACTGGTTACACAAAACAAGCCAAAACGACGACGTGTCAACTAATCCAAACGACGTCGTAACAGTTACGTAAGCAATTGTTCCAACAGCTGGTCACCCAGTCACAACGCATTCCTCATAACAAATCTCTCGCGGCTGGTACCAGTCGCAACACTCAACGCAGCGTTTCGACTCATTAAAACGACGTTGCTCTACCTCTGCGACTGGTTCTTCAACCATCAGCTGGTCGCTCCTTTACTCACGCATCTGCTGGTCCAGTAGTCAACACTCAAAAATATTGACCAACACGTGTCGCTCTCTCGCTAACTCTCGTGCTAAATGCAACGTCTCCCAGCAGCAACCTCTTCAATCGAAACGACGACGTATCTCTCACACGCTATAGTAACTATCCATATCAAATTATACCAGCTGCAAGCTACAATACCGTTGACCCGCGTTGACTCTAAGAATTTCTCTGCGGCTGATTCAATACTTAGAGAAAATCGACCACTCTAAATCCTGCGACTAATCCTACAAAATCTGATTAATCACTATTCGAATTTCTCAATCCTCACAATAGCCGCATGGTACGACTATGGGATATGACAAATGGATGTGAAAACTGCGTTCCTTAATGGGAACATTAATGAAGAGATCTATATGACGTAGCCTGAGGGTTTCACATCTGTAGGAAGTGAGCATAAAGTATGCAAACTTCAGAGATCGATCTACGGTCTCAAACAAGCATCGAGAAGTTGGAACCTGAGATTCGATGAAACAATTGAGGAATTTGGTTTCATCAAGAATCCCGAGGAGCCATGTGTGTACAAGAAGATAGTTAAGAATGCTGTGACATTCCTTGTACTTTATGTTGATGACATTCTACTCATTGGGAATGACGTAGGAATTTTGCCGTCAACTAAAGTGTGGTTGTCTAGTAGATTCTCGATGAAGGACATGGGTGAAGCATCCTATATTCTTGGAATACAGATCTATCGAGATAGATAGAAAAGGATGCTCGGACTCACCCAAGCTACCTACATCGATACCATACTTAAGCGGTTCTCTATGGAAGAGTCCAAGAGAGGACACCTACCTATATGCCACGGGGTCACTCTATCTAAGTCTATGTGTCCAAAGATTGATGAGGGGATAGAGAGTATGGCACGTGTGCCATATGCCTCGGCAATAGGTAGTATTATGTATGGCATGATCTCAACTAGACCTGATGTCGCATATGCTCTGAGTGTCACGAGCCGTTACCAAGCCAACCCCGACAAAATTCATTGGAAGGCCGTGAAAGATATTCTTAAGTACTTACGAAGGACTAAGAATATGTTCATGGTCTATGGGGGTGGTGAACTGAAATTGGAAGGCTACACTGATTCTAGCTTCCAATGTGACGTGGATGATTCGAAGTCAACCTCTGGATTTGTATTCATGCTCAATGGTGGTGCTGTCTCTTGGAAGAGTTCCAAGCAAGACACCATCGCGGATTCAACCACTGAGGCTGAGTACAACGCAGCATCAGCTGCTGCTAAAGAGGCGGTTTGGATAAGGAATTTTGTCCAAGAGTTGGGCATAATCCCTGATGGAGTTGGTCCAGTCCCGGTGTACTGCGACAACACGGGTGCCGTTGCGCAAGCAAAGGAGCCTAGGTCTCACCAAAGATCCAAACATATACTGAGGAAATACCACATAATCCGGGATATTGTGGCTAGAGGTGACATGGCAGTCGAGAGAGTCGCCTCTGCGGACAACATTGCTGATCCACTTACGAAGCCCTTGCCAGGACCATTGTTTGAAAAACATCACGAAACAATGGGACTGCGTCTGATTAGTAGTTGACTTTAGGGAAAGTGGGAGATTGTTAGAGTAGATGTCCAACTAGACAACTTGTGGCGTGTAGGTTTTATTGACTCCTTGTATAACGATCTTTATTTATGAAATTCGTATTTTTTATGGCATCCTTTATCTTCATTATTTTATAATGTTAACAATTGTGTTGGATAAAGACCTAGAATGCACCATAGTGTATGTTAGATGTGATAGTGGATATGATGGCTATCATGAAACACATCTAATAGTCACTGTGTATTCTAAACACGTTCCTAGTCGATTGGGCCGTCAAAATGAGGATAAGGCCACCTGAGCTTGAGACTAGCATCTGCGATGTGATTACCACGTTTCATTGGTAGGGAACATTGTGATGTTCTAAGCATGCAGATGGATAGTGACCTGGTGATCATTCGAACTACCCTCGTTCAAACTTTCCAAGTGGTTACCATTTGTCGAGTGGATAAGTCCAAGGTCTTGGTTGTACTGATTAGTCCTCACTACTCGAAACGTCATTGAGACTCTACATGATAGGTGCCTCACTTTGACCCGTTTACCGACTCAGTTGGGGTCATTAGGTGGTGGGATTGGGTGAGGTCCCGATATATGTAGGAGTCGATGCTTCGTTGTCGAGAATTCACCGCTCGATTTTATGCGTGGATATCCTATGCTATCATAGGAGATAATAGTTGATAAATCTCTGGCCAGAGTACTAGATGTGTTTTGGGTAAATGGATTTACCTAGTAACACACGCGATGTCACTATTTTATCTCCGAGATGTATGCATAGTTATTGGATCTCTAGCGACTCTCGATTTATCAATGGTCGTTGATCTGATCGGGATATATGTGTTGAAAGGACCGTACTGTACGCTAACCATGACCGAATAGTTCTTGCAGGCACTATCAGTGATACCTAGGGGATCATGGGGCGATGTTGCTAGGCGCTTTACCATGATCCGATGTGTCAGTCCGAAATTGTGATTTCGGAGTCGCAATGGTTGTGAGCCCACGGCTAGCTGTATCCCTGAACCATTGAGGGTCACACAAGTACTGGTTTCATGATTACCGCACGGAAATTGAGCTCAATGTGTTGAGAATAGGAGGAGGAATTTAGGGAGTGCGACTTCCTAAAAGTCAACAGGGGTTAAATTGCAATTTCCCTAAAGTTTGGGATAGTTTGACTATCCTTGAAACTTGGAGGGCTAAACTGCAATTTTGGACTAGGTGGTCTGAAAAATTGTTTTTGCATCATAATACTCAGTTTTGGAAAATGTGTAGATCGATCCGATCTGATCGTCGATCGGGATTATGATGAAGCCACGGTGATGAAAACGAACCAAATGTTCATATGGACCTGGGCCTGCCCAAGGCCCATTGGGCTGGTTCAAGCCCATCATAAGTCTACTTATACTAGAACTAGGGCTACATGGGAAAGGACTCTTGCATCACAAACCCTACACACTAGCCGCCCCCTCCCTCTCCACAACTCCTTCTCGGCCGCCGTCCCACGCGCCGCCCGTCGTCGCCCACGCGCCGTCGCCTCTTGCCGTCAGACTTGTTCCGACCACCACGACGAGGAGATTCCATTCGTGACAAATTATTCAGGTCTTCTAGTGCAGACTGATGAAGGAGTCGTGAATCCAGTCGTGGACCGGATTCGGAGAACTACCACCGCCAACCGTTGAAGTGCCAGTTTCCCTATGAAACTGGTCGGAGCCAGGTGCCTAGACGCCAGCAAGGTACCGCTCTAAAACATCCTATGTATGTTTTATTTATTTTGTTATTATGCATTGACCGTTCCCGGTGAAAATTTTTAAATTCTTCCGCTGCGCCCCGGGAGCGGGATCCGGATCCGCCGCTGCGCCAACAATGACAGCTGAACAAGCTAACCCAGATTCTACGGTGATTACGAGTAAGATTGTGGTTGCTGGTTTGTCCTTCTTTGCCCTGTTAGATTCAGGTATAGCTGGGGATTTTGCTAAAACGTTACCGCATAAGTTAGAAAGATTGTCTATAGGTTATTGCGTAACTGTGCCATCAGGAGAAGAACTGATATCTTGTTGCATATATCGTTACTTAGAGCTTGAACTTCAAGGACAGGTAGTTACCGCCAATTTGATTGTTTCACCCATGCCCGAGTTCGATTTGATTTTGGGAATAGACTGGTTATCCAGATATGGAGTAGTGATCGATTTTAAGTTCAGGACAGTAGTTGTGAATCTGTCCACAGGATCTCAAATTTCATTCAGATCTGACCGAATTCAGATAATTCCTCGCTTAGTCTCAGCCTTGAAGGTCCAGCGCTGTTTAAGGAAAGGTGGAGTAGGGTTCCTATTAAGTTTATCTTCTCTAGCTGTTTCTATTAAACCCCAACTTTCTATGTGGTGAACGAGTTCCCAGAAGTGTTTCCAGAAGACATCAGTGGCTTACCTCCAGATAGGGAGATAGAGTTTGCTATCGACTTAGTGCCTGGAGCAGCTCCGATTTCTAGACCTCCCTATAGGCTTGCTCCTGCAGAATTGAAAGAGCTAAAAGAACAAATTCAAGATTTGTTGGATAAGGGATATATTCGACCTAGTACGTCACCGTGGGGAGCCCCAGTTCTGTTTGTTAAGAAGAAAGAT
Source organism: Dorcoceras hygrometricum (assembly GCA_001598015.1). Lineage (NCBI taxonomy): Eukaryota > Viridiplantae > Streptophyta > Magnoliopsida > Lamiales > Gesneriaceae > Dorcoceras > Dorcoceras hygrometricum. The sequence goes on from KV007733.1 coordinate 141,266, forward strand.
GGGAGTTTCCGATTGTGTATAGATTATCGAGAACTGAATAAGCTGACCATTAATAACAAGTACCCTTTGCCTAGGATTGAGGAATTGTTTGATCAGTTGAAGGGAGCAGCGGTGTTTTCTAAGATAGACTTAAGATCTGGATACCATCAGCTGAAGATTAAAGAGTCCGATGTTTATAAGACAGCTTTTAGGACCAGATATGGTCATTATGAGTTTTTAGTAATGCCTTTTGGGTTAACAAATGCTCCATCTGTTTTTGTTGACCTGATGAATAGAGTTTTCCAGCCCTTTTTGGATCAATTCGTAATAGTGTTCATAGATGATATTTTAGTATATTCCAAGACCAGCTCCGAGCATGCTAGTCAGCTTCGTATAGTGTTGCAAGTTTTGAAGGACAAGAGATTGTTTGCTAAGTTTAGCAAATGTGAGTTTTGGTTGGAGAAAGTTACGTTTCTAATGGGTTTTTCGTAATGCCTTTTGGTTAACAAATGCTCCATCTGTTTTTATGGATCTGATGAATAGAGTTTTCCAGCAATTTTTGGATCAATTCGTAATAGTGTTCATAGATGACATCTTAGTATATTCCAAGACCAGCTCCGATCATGCTAATCAGCTTCGTATAGTGTTGCAAGTTTTGAAGGACAAGAGATTGTTTGCTAAGTTTAGAAAATATGAGTTTTGGTTGGAGAAAGTTGCGTTTCTAGGACATATCATTTCTAAGGATGGTTTAGAAGTCGACCCAGCTAAGGTAGAAGCTGTGCGAGACTGGCCTGTGCCCAGATCTGTTCCAGAAGTAAGGAGCTTTTTGGGACTTGCTGGATATTACAGACGGTTTATTCAAGCATTTTCAAGGGCAGCAGTTCCATTGACTACGCTGACCAGGAAACAAGTTAAATTTGAATGGACCCCCAGTTGTCTGCAGAGTTTTGAGAAGTTGAAGCAAGCGTTGATAGAAGCTCCAGTTTTAACCATGCCTTCTGAGCAAGGGAATTTTGTGATCTTCACCGATGCTTCTAAGTTAGGTTTAGGAGCTTTATTGATGCATGATCGTAAGGTAATAGCTTATGCCTCCAAACAACTGAAGAATCATGAGAGGAACTATCCCACTCACGATTTAGAATTAGCAGCTGTGGTTTTTGCCCTCAAGATCTGGAGACATTATCTGTACGGGGAGAAGTGTGAGATATTTACAGATCATAAGAGTTTGAAGTACTTCTTTACCCAGAAGGAATTAAATATGAGACAGAGGAGGTGGTTAGAGCTGGTTAAAGATTATGATTATACTATTAGCTATCACCCAGGAAAAGCCAACGTGGTGGCAGATGCTCTTAGCAGGAAATTTATAGGATTAGCCCAGCTTATTGTCCAGAGACCCTTATCTTGTGAGATTGAAAATTTTGGGCTAGAGCTGATTACCCGTTATAGTAGCACAGTTCTAAGCAGATCTCTCCATTCGATCAAATCTGTTGGATCAGATCCGAGAAGGACAACTGTTAGATGAATAGTTACAGAAGTGGGTTAAACAAGACATAGAGAGAGGTAGTAATCTCTATAATTCAGCAAAATGAGCTATCAGATTTTGAGGTAGATTGTGGATTCCTCGTGTGAATAACTTGAGATCAGAACTGATGACAGAAGCTCATACAGCTCCATATTCAGTACATCCAGGGAGCACTAAGATGTACAAGGATCTCCAGAAGCTGTATTGGTGGCCAGGCATGAAACGCGATGTTGCCAGATTTTTTTCAGAGTGCCTGACGTGTCAGTTGGTCAAAGCTGAGCACCAGAGACCATCTGGGATGCTAAAACCCCTGCCGATACCAGAATGGAAGTGGGAGAGTATTGCGGTGGATTTTGTAGTTGGTTTACCTAGATCTGTACAAGGCTACAATTCGATTTGGGTTATAGTAGACCGACTTACCAAATCTGCTCACTTCTTACCAGTCAAGACAACTTATGATGTGAGCAAATACGCTGAGTTGTACATAAGGGAGATAGTAAGACTCCATGGGATTCTAGTCTCCATCGTATCTGACAGAGATCCAAAGTTTACGTCAGCTTTCTGAAAGAGTCTACACAGAGCTTTAGGTACCAAGTTAACCTGTAGCACAGCTTTTCACCCCAGACAGATGGTCAATCAGAAAGGATGATTCAGATATTAGAAGATTTTCTTAGAGCTTGCATTGTTGATTTTTCAGAAAGCTGGGACTCAAAGCTGCCTTTGGTAGAATTCACGTACAACAATAGTTTCCAAGCATCCATTCAGATGGCCCCTTACGAAGCTCTTTATGGCAGAATGTGTAGAACACCCATTCATTGGGATGAGATAGGAGAACGAGCTGGTTTGGGACCAGACTTAGTAGAACAGAATGCTGAAACTATTAAGCAAGTAAGAGATCGATTGAGAACTGCTCAAAGCAGACCAAAGAGCTATGCTGATGTCAGACGCCGCGAGCTAAGCTTCGAATCTGGAGACCATGTCTTCTTGAAGGTTGCACCGATGAAAGGCGTAATGAGATTTGGGAAGAAGGGTAAGCTAAGCCCAAGGTTCATTGGTCCATTCGAGATTTTGGACAAAGTAGGAACGCTGGCTTATAGACTAGCTTTACCCCCACATCTGTCCTCGGTACATAATGTTTTTCACGTATCATCTTTGAGGAGATATGTTTCCAACCCGTCGCATATTTTAAGATATGAGCCAATCCAACTAGAACCAGATTTGAGCTATGAGAGCGACCAGAAAGAATTCTTCTCAGAGAGAATAGAAAGTTAAGAAACCGTAGTTCAGTGGTCTAACCAGTCGGAGCGAGAAGCAACTTGGGAGACAGAAAAAGATATGCGTAGTCTCTACCCAGAGATGTTTGGTAAGTAAATTTCGAGGACGAAATTTCACTAAGGATGGTAGAGTTGTAGCGCCCCAAAAATCCATAGAACCACAAATTGTTTAGCCTTTCTTTTCTAAGGGCTGTTTTGAGATTTTTGAGCATTCAGATTCTAGTTCAAATCTGATTCCTTCTTTTTTGAATTGAAGCAACGGTCAGAATATTTCATAAGGATTTTGCCCAAGCACAAACCTGAAATAATCCAGAAATGTTTCCTTTCGAAAATAAAATGAGTTTTGGATGGGAGCTATGTTTTTAGTAAAATGATGTATCAAGTTAAGCAACGGTCAGAATATTTCATAAGGATTTTGCCCAAGCACAAACCTGAAATAATCCAGAAATGTTTCCTTTCGAAAATAAAATGAGTTTTGGATGGGAGCTATGTTTTTAGTAAAATGATGTATCAAGTTTATAAATCAAAATAGTGGTAGGGAGCTTTTATTAAATCTTTTAAAGATGACAAAAGAGTTGGCATGGCAGCCATGCCTACTCAAGTATTTTTACCTACTACTCAATCATTCTCCCTTGTATAAAATGATTTACGTAAGCCTCTGGATTCATTTTTGGTTGCAACTAAACTTTTAGTTCTTTCAAAGTTAAGTAGCTTTTTCCAGTGTGCTTGAGGAGACTTACAGCCGTGATCATCTACACGTTGCGATTTTCTTTTCAGGCAAGTAAATATGATTCTTGCTGCATTTGGAAAACATATATTGCTTCGTTGTTTTTCTGTGTATGCTTGCCTGTTTCAGTTTCAGTTCATGTTTGAGTTGAGCTATGGATTCACTGCTTTGATGCTTTAGTTTTGAGGAAACTCACCAGAAATTTTAACCAGCAATGTTGTTTTAAAAATATACTGAGTTGTACAAATTCCAGGTAAAAATCCAATAGAAGTCCTCGTTTTCCTAAGTACTGTGAGACTCTAGACATTGAATCAAAATGGATAGGAAACGCTGGTTAGATCGGGAGCAAGTTCTGGTTTGATAAGCTAAGTCAGTTTGTTTAGAATCTGTCTGAGTCAAAGCAGTATTTTGTGTTCCTATCCAAGTGTTTTTACGCGTAACTTGTCTTTAATCCAAATCTGTTGTTGAGTTGCTCACAGCTGAGTAATCTACCAAAATCTGAATCACTTGCTATAAGATTTCTGTTAGCGTTTTCGCAGTAAGATCTGTTTTCGCAGCAAGATCTGTTTTTCCATTGAGATCTGTTTATACTATTCATAAGCCGTGTTCCTTAGCCAAAACTGTTTCTCACATCTGTGTGCCTATACCGCACCTAAGATATGTTAGATAACCAAAAGCTGACCTTCGCACGTGACATCTGTTTTCCCAGTGAAATCTGTTTTATAGTAACATCTGTTTTCCCAGTGACATCTGATTTTACACGAAACCTGATTTCCTAGAACCACGTCTGTTTTGCACTCTCGAGCAGAGCTGGTCCTCAGCTCCGAGTCCAACTGTACACTCAGTAGTGATTTTTTTAAATAAAATGGGTTTCATAGCAGTGAATCTACCAGACTCCAGTGATCGACTTTCGATCAAGAGCTAGTACAAAGCTATTTCAGTGTTAGAGTAGATGCCCAACTAGCCAACTTGTGGCGTGTGGGTTCATAGACTCTTGTACATGACAATCTTTATATATGATATTCGCATCTATTTATATGGCGTTCTTTACTTTCATTATATGTGTAATGGTTTACAATTGCGTTGAGTAAAGACCTATAATGCACTAAAGCGTATGTTAGATGTGATAGTGGGTATGACGGCTATCATGAAACACATCTAATAGTCGCTGTGTATTCTGAACATGTTCCTAGTCGATTGGGCCGTCAAAATGAGGATAAGGCCACCCGAGTTCGAGACTAGTATCTGCGATGCAAAGTACCATGTTTCATTGGTAGGGAACATTGTGATGTTCTGAGCATGCAGATAGATAGTGACCTG
>KV007733.1:152481-165782 GCA_001598015.1 Dorcoceras hygrometricum
AGGAATGTTGCAGTCAACTAAAGTATGGTTGTCTAGCAGATTTTCGATGAAGGACATGGGTGAAGCATCCTATATTCTTGGAATACAGATCTATCGGGATAGATCTAAACGGATGCTCGGACTCACCCAAGCCACCTACATCGATACCATACTTAAGAGGTTCTCTATGGAAGAGTCCAAGAGAGGACACCTACCTATGTGCCACGAGGTCATTCTACTCATTGGGAATGATGTAGGAATGTTGCAGTCAACTAAAGTATGGTTGTCTAGCAGATTTTCGATGAAGGACATGGGTGAAGCATCCTATATTCTTGGAATACAGATCTATCGGGATAGATCTAAACGGATGCTCGGACTCACCCAAGCTACCTACATCGATACCATACTTAAGAGGTTCTCTATGGAAGATTCCAAGAGAGGACACCTACCTATGTGCCACGAGGTCATTCTATCCAAGTCTATGTGTCCAAAGACTGATGAGGAGATAGAGAGTATGGCACGTGTACCATATGCCTCGGCTATAGGTAGTATTGTGTATGGCATGATCTCGACTAGATCGGACGTCGCATATGCTCTGAGTGTCACGAGCCGCTACCAGGACAACCCCGGCCAATTGCATTGGAAGGCCGTGAAGGATATTCTTAAGTACTTGCGAAGGACTAAGAATATGTTCATGGTCTACGGGGGTGGTGAACTAAAACTGGAAGGCTACACTGATTCTAGCTTCCAGTGTGACGTGGATGATTCGAAATCAACCTCTGGATTTGTATTCATGCTCAATGGTGGTGCTGTCTCTTGGAAGAGTTCCAAGCAAGACACCATCGCGGATTCAACCACTGAGGCTGAGTACATTGCAGCATCAGCTGGTGCTAAGGAGGCCGTTTGGATAAGGAATTTCGTCCAAGAGTTGGGCGTCATTCCTAATGGGGTTGGTCCAATCCCGGTGTACTGAGACAACACGGGTGCCGTTGCGCAAGCAAAGGAGCCTAGGTCTCACCAAAGATCCAAACACATACTGAGGAAATACCACATAATCCGGGATATTGTGGCTAGAGGTGACATAGCAGTTGAGAGAGTCGCCTCTGCGGACAACGTTGCTGATCAACTTACGAAGCCCTTTCCAGGACCCTTGTTTGAAAAACATCACGAAACAATGGGACTGCGTCTGATGAGTAGTTGGCTTTAGGGCAAGTGGGAGATTATTAGAGTAGATGCCCAACTAGCCAACTTGTGGCGTGTGGGTTCATAGACTCTTGTACATGACAATCTTTATATATGATATTCACATCTATTTATATGGCGTTCTTTACTTTCATTATATGTGTAATGATTTACAATTGCGTTGAGTAAAGACCTAGAATGCACTAAAGAGTATGTTAGATGTGATAGTGGGTATGACGGCTATCATGAAACACATCTAATAGTCGCTGTATATTCTGAACATGTTCCTAGTCGATTGGCCCGTCAAAATGAGGATAAGGCCGCCCGAGTTCGAGACTAGTATCTGCGATGCGAAGTACCATGTTTCATTGGTAGGAAACATTGTGATGTTCTGAGCATGTAGATAGATAGTGACCTGGTGATCTATCGAACTACCCTCGTTTGGACTTTCCAAGTGGTTACCATTTGTCGAGTGGATAATTCCGAGGTCTTGGTTGTACTGATTAGTCCTCACGACTCGAAACGTCATTAAGACTCTACATGATAGGCGTCTCACTTTGACCCGTTTGCCGACTCACTTGGGGTCATAAGGTGTCGGGATTGGGTAAGACCCCGATGTATGTAGGAGTCGATGCATCGTTGTCGAGGATTCACCGCTCGCAGACATGCGTGGATATCCTATGCTATCTGAGGGGATAATAGTATGCAAATCTCTGGCCAGAGTACTACAAGTGTTTTAGGTAAATATGTCTAGACGCTCTTACCACGATCCGATGGGCAAGTCCGGAATTGTGATTCCGGAGCCACAATGGTTGTGGGCCCACGGCTAGCTGTATCCCTGAACCATTGAGGGTCACACAAGTACTAGATTCGAGATTCCTGCACGGATACTCAGCTCAATGTGTTGAGCACGAGAAGAGGATTTTGGGAAGTGCGACTTCCTGAAAGTCAACAAGGGTCAAACCGGGGTTTCCCGCTGTTGAGGGGCAAAACGGTCATTTTGCACTGGGGTTCTGAAAAATGGTTTTTTCAGATCATATCATTCATTTTCGGAAACTGAGTCGATCGGTCCGATCTGATCGGCGATCGGAGTTGCGATGAAGTCTCGGTGGTGGAGATGAACTGAATGTTCATCGTTGGACCCGGGCCCGTTGGGCCGGTCCAAGTCCAACACTTAAGTCTATTTAATTAGACTTAAACCAAGACTTGATTAACACAACATATAACAAGCAACCCTAAACCTAGCAAAGGCCGCCTCCTTCCATCATCTCCAAAAGCCGCCGCCGCCGCCCGTCGTGCGCCGCCGTCGCCGCCGCCCGTCTTCGCCGGAAAATCATTTCCAAACAATTCGATGAGGAGAATCCGTTTGTGCTGATCTCGTCAGTCCTTCTAGTGCAGGCTGATGAAGGAGTCTCGTTTCTGGTCGTGGACCAGATTGGCGATATCTACCGCAATCTATCGAGAAGAGCCGACGTTATTGTAACTACGGTTGGAGCTAGGCACAAGTGCCAGCAAGGTAGTGGTTTTGAACACCCTATGAATGACGATAATTGATATTGTTATGTTTCGTATTGATCGTCTCCTGGCATATTTTTCTGTTCTTCCGCTGCCTAGCCGGGGGGCGCGATCCGGATCCACAACATTCAGAAAGAAAGTAAAGTTCAGATTTGATATATGGCATAGAGGACCCGGTCACTCAAGGAAGGGACAGGATTGCAGTAGGACCGTAATCCCTTCATGGAAGGGACAGGATTATGGGAATATTGTAATCCCTTAATAGAGAGTTACTGATCAGTTAACATGCTTCATGCACAAGGACCACCAGAGAGCCTCTAGACCATAAATCACCCATTATAAAGAACTCAGATTCGAGCTTCGAGTTGCCTTTCAGTAGCGAGATTTCATATTTCAGTTATGCATGCATTTATGTTATTTTGTTATCCTCAGTTTTACTTGTTGAGCCCCTAGGCTCACTAGTTTTCCCAATGCAGGTGAGGCAGCTCAGGATCAGGCGGGTGGTGCAAGTTAATTCAGATTCAGGGGACTGTGTTTGTCAACGTCCAGCGTTTCCGCATAGTCTTAGCTTTTGTTGTTTTGGATATTTTGACGAACTGTATTAAGATCTGTTACAACAATAGTGAACTTATATAGAGTTCCAGTAGTTGTAATATCGCATTTTGCATCGTGAATCAAGATCTGTTTTGTCAAATCTGTTTACTACTATTTACCTTTGGCGCCATTAGCTTCGTTTCAGTTTTGTGTAAGGAAATACAGCTTACTTTATTCGAGTTTGGTCCTTCGATTTGTTTAAAATTTTGAAATTTTCTTAAATTCCGTTGGCTCCCATGGATTTGGGTGTCACAGAGCCCCTCCATGAACTTGTTCCTCTTTGCCTTCTCTCGGCCAGCAACATGCGGAACATAGGCAAGAAGAGAAGAGAATCTCCGGGCATACTCACCCACGGACATAGAACCCTGACCAGGTTATCGAACTCACGCTCCCTGGCATTCACAAAAGATTTCAGAATGTACTCCTGACGAAAGGAAGTACAAAAGCTACTCCACGAAATCCCCACGCCTGTCTCCTCGAGAGTCCTAGAAGCACCCCTCCACCAACACTCGGCACTTCTTCTCAGTTGAAACGTAGCTAAACTCAGCCTACGCTCGTCGTCATACCTGACACGATCGAACAACCCGGTAATATGCTGCAACCAAGACTCAGCATCAGAACTAGGCTCATCGCCATTGAACGTCTGAGGATTCATCCGCTGAAACCTCGCCATCACTAGTTCCATAGCGTCCACCCGGGCTGCCAACTCATCTACCTCCAATTCAACCTGTCTATTGCGTCCACGACGAGGAACACTACGCAGCGCTTCCTCTTCGTTCTGAACTTCGGACTCTTCCTGAAATTGCCCTCCACCTCTACCCCTACGTCTAGACGGCATCTACAAAGGCACTAAGAAGGTAAGGTCTCGCAACAACAGATATGTCACAGAACAAGTAAATCACATAGATCACATAATCAAGCACATGCAACAAGCAACATTGTGCCTAGACTCAAGTGTGATCAAAGAATCGAGCTTATCCCAGCTTAAGCTCTGATAACAAAAATTTCAGGCCTCATGCACAATACATAGTTAAACCACGCAGAACAATAGCGGAAGCATACAAAAGTGGCTTAAAATTTTCGCTTTGGCCTGACGATTAAAACATATAATTTTAAAATACAACAATACTTAAAATATCCCAGTAATTAAAATCACTCAGAACAACAGTACAACGTTAAAACATATATTCAGTACCAAACAACAAAACAACAGTACAACGTTAAAACATATATTCAGTACCAAACAACAACTAATACAAAGCACAGGACAACCCCCGGCTAACAGTACTAATACATAATATGCTATACGCTAACTGTGACACTCTAACCACCTCCTGGGGCACCTCCAGTTGGGTCTACTCCACGACCAGCAGAGTAACCATGATAACCTGAAAACACACACAGGCAACAAACAACCAAGCCCCAGAGGGACATGGGGTCAAACCCCAATACGGAGAGCAACTGAAAAACAACAGTTAAATGGCAAGAGATAAAATGCAAGTGCTATGCATGAGATCAAGGCTAACCGAAACACAGGGAGCCAAAGGATCTCAAGGGATTGCTCAACAGCAACATAGGATCAATCGGAACAACAGTACGTCAGTTGCCATGGGGTGTGTGAGTATATGGGAGCTACCCACTCGTCTCAACACACGGTACCAGATTCACAACATGACTCAACCCACTGTTGCCCAACTCATGAGATGTGGGAGCTACCCACTCCGCTCATAGTGGCTAACAGATCCCAGCAGGGAGATGAGGTACGGGAGTTACCCGCTCAGCCTCAACAGCATCCTGGTACGCACAGAGGTCAACAACAACAAGACAAGCTCAACAGGATCTGAATGCACATGAACAATGCGTATGCAATGAACCGCTTGCGATTATCAACACAATACAAGCAAGCAGATAACAGCACAGAAGCATACACAACAGCACATACAATCCATGCCTAATTCAACGCTGTAAACAAGCTCACATCCGTACCTCAAGTCTCTGTGCAACAATTACTACAAACTGGGTCCGAGCAACTCAGATCTCACACCTGCTAAGCCAATTACAAACAACTACTCAAGGACCGAAACACATAAAAGAAACAATTGGGAGCTACGAACTCGACCAGCACTATACTACCCCTTAAATCAACAGAGAGCTCTAAACAAACACAAAGTAGGGTCTGAACACTTATGTGAGGATTGAGAAGTTAGATTAGTGATTAATTGATTTGATTTGGGATTAATCTCGTGTGATTTGAGGAATTTGCGAAAGGATTGAAGTTTCTGCTGATTTTCGAAAGCTGTATCGTTAGTTTAAGAAATGAGAATTATCGATTTTTGGCGAAGTCAACGATGGTCGAAGTTACTGTAGTTCCTGCTGAATTTTTGAGCGTAGCGTTGATTTTGGAGAAAGCTGGCAGCAGCAAGTTACTGTAGCTCGTGCTGGTGAATTTTTGTAACAGCAGCGATGTCGTCAGCGTGACGTATGAAGGTCTGCTGGTTTTAGTTCGAGTTGAAGTTGCTGCTGGTAGATTTTGCGTTTAGCACGAGATTGAATGAGGAAGTGACGCGTGTTAGTCAACATTTTGGAGTGTTGACTATTGTTTCAGCAGATGGCTATTGGAATCAGCAGATATGATGACGTAGGCGTGGCGTAATACTTGCTGCTGGTAGTATTTGCGTTTGGTTGGTTGCTGCTGATCAGCAGGCGCGCTTGTGCGAGAGCGTTGAAGCGGCGTCGTTTGAATAAGTGGAAACGCTGCGTTTTGAGCTTTACATTTAAGAGATCAGCTGCTGGTAGCAAGGCTTGCGTAGCTAAAGTGACGTCGTTTGGATTAGTAGATGCATCGTCGTTTTGTGTTATTTCTCGCAACCAGCAGAAGATTGTATTAGAGAGAGAGCTATCAGCAGCTCTTAGTTGCTTTGGCTTGCGAGAGCTGTTGTCTGCTGATGGTTGCTACGGCGTCGTTTAGATAACGGTGTCGTTTTGAGGTGCTTTCACGCGAATGCTTTTGTTTGCTTCTGCTGATTTTATTGAAGAGAAAGAGTTAGTATCTGCTGATCGTTACCTGCTGGTTTTGTCGACTGCTTAGATAATCGTTTGAAGAGGTATTTATAGAAGTGTTGATCAACACTTAGAAATATTTTGAACCAGCCATATCTTATCTCTTCTTCCCCAAACCCTCGTCGAGCTACTGTTCACCGAGGCTTTCTTCCCTAGATTTCCTTCGCATCCAGCCTCTGTTTTTGGAGATCTTAGTGGCGCTGGATCCCCCTTGCTTAGCTCTTTAGTTTGCTACCCTTTTGAGACGTTATAATTGCGCTGGAAGTGGTAACGCGTAGCTGCTGGAGTTCGAAGCTTTTGAGATAAGCCTGTGCGTGCGTTCTGCTGCTAGCGTGAGCTTTTGGGTGAGCAATTCTTGTAGATTTGAGCTCGGTTTTTAGTAGTTAATGCCTGCGTGGAAGTGTAGGAATTGATTTATACTTCTGGTCGTAGGATTAGCGTTTTGGGCAGTTGAATTGAGCTAAGTTATAGCTATGCTGTAACAGATTTTGAGCTTCCAGGAAGTTCCTGCTGCGTGATTTGAGCCAGGAGAATCTGTTAGGTAAATTGAGGAATTGAGGTACGAATTGAGCAGCTCTTAGCAGTTTTAGACGTGAACATGCTGTGATTGATGTTGTGAATCTTGCGGATGTGAATTACGTGAATCAGTATGTTGAATGATTGAGTTACATTCTGTTTTACGTATTGTGCATTGTATGCATTGAGCATTGATATTGATTGGCATCATGCATACATCTTGAGCCTGTATTCCAGATTGATTGATTTGATTACCTGATTGGGTGCCACGTTGTGACTGGCCGACTCTTGAGTCGTGCCCGAAAGGTCCAACGCTATCGTCGGAGCGGTGACTACCGGATACGAGTGTCTACCGCCGAGCTGTGATGGGCTGACGGGCCCCGATCGATCACGGACCGATGATTCACCGGTTGATTGGCTGTGTGTGGTTTAGAGGCTTGATTGAGTTGCCAGTTGATAGACTGGTCTAGCTTTCCGATTTCTTGATAGCCCTCATGCATTCATAGCATTGATTTATAGCATGTTGCCTGTTATTCTGCTTTGATAGCTCTTCGTACTGAGGCTTGACCTCGTATTTGTTTCCTGCTTTGTCTTGTTGGGTCTGTGTGCTCATTTGCAGGAGCTTTAGGTAACCAAGCTGGGCAGAGTGGAAGTTCAGCTGGTCGATCCCCTCATCCTTGAGTCCCAGTTACTTATGATATGTATTGAAACGGGGGATGCCTCGTGTTTTATTGTATTTTGGGGGATCTGTATTTTGAATTGAATTATGTGGTTACTTGTTGTCGGAGTTTGAGTTAAATTATATTTTGAGTATTTAATATTTTGAATGTATGATTTGAAGTTCAGGCCCATGTTATTTCGAAAAATTTTAAGCCCTGATTTTTAAGCTTCCGTGATTATGCGCTTATTTATGTGTTAATCGATATTAATTAGCACGAGGCCTGACAACTTACCCCAACAAGCTAATACGGTATGCTAACAAACTACAGAAGGTAGATGTCATCGCGCACCTCATCTGCTTCAAGAAAACGTCCGAAAGCAATATCCAAACGAAGCGTCTCAGCAAGAGGAGTCCAACGCTACCACTCTTATTTCAATCGGAGCTGTCTACCGTCGGCAATCGAGGAGGATAAGGTTCGGTGAACAGTAACTAGGGTATTGCGTCAGATATCACAATCGGAAAATATTCTAAGTGTCAGGAAACAATAATAGAGAACAAGGCCAAGCTCCCTATTTAAATCTCACATCTTACTGAAACTGGAAACAGATCCACCGACAACTTAAGCTAACACAACTGGTATTCCCGCTGGATTCAGATCTCTCAATAGATCTCTCTCTATGCCAAGACAGATCTCTACTAACTCAAACGACGTTGCAGAGAACTAATGTCGTAGTTGGACACGTCACCCGCTACTCACTGCTGAACAACTAACCAACATCTGTTCACAACGGAACATCAGATCTCTCACAAAACTGAAGACCAACGCTGCTCATTGCTGAGTCTCATCCACTAATACAAAACGCTGTCGTTCCAACTAATCCAAACGACGACGTACCAACACCCGCTACTGAAAACACGCTAGGAGACATCTGCTTGCCCACGATATTAGACTTCTCCTCAAAACTAAAACCAGCAATCCAGCGACAACTTCTCACGTCACCACTGCTGAACGCTAGCATTCAGCGATGACCCACGCTAACTTCTGAACAGATCTCAAGCACAAACTCTAACTTTCCATACTTGTTCCAAGGACTAAAACAAAACCCGATTAATTAACTCAATTAATCTCATTAGATTTTTGGGTCTCACAAAAGGCCCTGAACACCACGACACTGAGAAGTCATGTGACGACCTCCACACTATTCACAAGTAACTCCTCCTCCGGAGCCACTGCCACCAGAACTCACTGAACGAGAAGAACTCGAGTTCGAATGCTTCTTAAACTGTTTCCCTCGAGGCTTGAACCTCTGACGATTTGACTATTGCGGCACTTGAGGAGATTGGAAAGAAGGCATCGCTTCCGGTACAGGTTGAAAACTACGTCCAGCTGTCGACTGAACCTTATTATGCACCTCCAACAGACTCTCCTCAATATCCACTGCTCTATACACAGCCTCAGCATACGTCACAAGGGAACCAGCTAACACCATCCGGAACAACTCGGGCCTCAACCCTCTCAAAAACTTGTTCCTCTTCGTCCTCTCCTGGTTCGCAACATGGGGAACATACGACAACTGTAAGGCTCTCTGCTCACAATTGATCTTCTAATCTCATCTTATGGGCGTTTAATTAGCGTTTAATTTAAACCTCGAGTTTAAGTAGTGAAATCTGGTAAAATATATATTTTTTTAATTTGGTCCCAACGGCTGGTCATTGGTAACAGTACAAAACTATGTTTGCATTCCAAAAACTATTTATTTATAACCAGAACAAACCAGTACAACGGTTATTACATGTTATATTTGTCAATACAAGTTCCGACCAGCAGTAAAAAAACCAGATTTCATGCTAACGCTATCTATTTCAATACTATGCTAGCAGCAGATTTCTAGAAATTCTTCTTATTTGTTGTCCTTCATCTAGGTAGCCAGCTCTCACTACCCTTTCCCAATCAATTCAGCTCTCTTCTACCAGTTATCATGCACACATACAAAACAAGACAACAGCCGGATAAACTCTGGTGAGAAAAAATCTCAGTATAATCAACAGGTATATGCAATAGAACAAATAAACACATATCCATCAGTATCAGTTCTATAATGCAATGCAATGAATCTATCTCAATTCTTCGTTCCTGAATTGATTCCATCTCACATCAATGCCATCAAGATTCGTATACGACCTTGACATGGATATCCATCTATCAAAGTTAACTCAAACTCTGAAAATCAGGTCATCTCAGTCCTGGGCATTAGAATCAATTCATATTCTCTTCGTATTATGCAATCTCATGCAAATATAAAAGATCCACTACCTGTTATGGATCGACACATACAATTCAAGTTCTAAATCAAGAACAATAATCAACAAGTATGTGATTTCATCTGGATAACTCAAGAAATCTCATTCTTGAGTAATCTAATCCCTGACTCTCGCTGTTAAATTATACCTTCGCTACTCTCTGTTCGAATTCTTCAAATATCTCTTCAACCTTATCGTTCCCAGTAACTTCACAGAATCACATTCTGAAGTTTGTAGCCACAGTTACAAGGATTCGAATTCAATCTTATTTATAGGAGAATATTTCTGTTATCTGCAGCTATTTCCAATGTGTTCAATTCGAATTACAAGTGTCATGCTGAGTATCTTCAACCTTATCGTTCCCAGTAACTTCACAGAATCACATTCTGAAGTTTGTAGCCACAGTTACAAGGATTCGAATTCAATCTTATTTATAGGAGAATATTTCTGTTATCTGCAGCATTTCCAATGTGTTCAATTCGAATTACAAGTGTCATGCTGAGTATTTATCTATCAACATAGGATAAACTCTCACCGCTTCGAAACCCAGCTTCTTCGATCAGCGCTTATAATATATCAATTGTTCTTCTCAATAATTAAGCGTTACTGAGTAATTCTTGCGACTGACACTAACAATTCTCACGACTGGAAGTAGTAGCTACACTCAGTTGCAGTGATATCCAGTCGCAACGTAACCAGCTTTTACAACCAGACGTCATAACCATGCATAACAACCAGTCGCTGTATTTCAATATCAAAACGACGCCGTACCAACTAACCCAAAAGAAGTCGGAACATAACAAAGGTTGATTCGAGATCTCTACTGAAAGAACTCAACAGCTGGTCACACTAAATTACTTCATCGACTGGTCCCGCTAACTAATTCAAACGGTGTCGTATTACGGTTCCTGTTTCATAATTCAAAACGACGTTGCGTTGCTCCCACGACTGGTTAAACCAGCAGATACAACAAACCATCGACTGGTTTCAAATCCCAAAAGCTGGAAAACCAGACGACTGGATGCACCACTAACCAAAAGCTGGTCGCTTCCTGCGACTGATTCAAAATACAAAAGCTGGTACCAGACGTTGCATTAAAACGCTGCGTTCTAACTAATACGAACGACGTCGCATAGCTAACGTCATCAAATCTGGTTGCTAATTCTCTCGCAAAACCAGCTGCAAGCTCCAGTAGGGTTGACTGGCGTTGACGTCTGGAAATCAAACTACGCGCGTCGACTGGATCTCTTAGTGCTATCAAAACGATACCGTTTCATCATATGCTCGCGCCAATTCACGCAACGCACTAGACTTCATCCAAAATGGCAGCGTTTTACTTCCCATTGCTAAGAAATCAACTCAACCTTCAAATCTTAACCAGATTCCACCTGGAAGAATTTCAATTCGAAGCATAACATTTCCATAAGAAATCCGAGAATTCTCAACCATACTTCATCAAGATCTGGCGTCCAGACATTTTGAATATACTTAATCGCTACATAATAATCTCGGGCATTACATTTCTCCCCCTCTAAAATCTGAGTTCGTCCTCGAACTCATCAGCAGTTTCTATGCACATAAGAATAATGAGATACTAGAATCTGAATAAGAACTAACCTCATGGGAACAGATAGGGAAATCGTTGTTTCATATCTTCCTCAACTTCCCATGTAGCTTCTTCAACTCCATGTCGATTCCATTGAATCTTCACCAATGGAATAATCTTTGTTCGGAGTTGTTTTTTCTTTTTGATCAAGAATCTGTATCGGCTGTTCAAAATAACTCAAAGTTTCATCGAGTTCAGCTTCTTCAGCAGGAATCACATGAGATACATCAGGCAGATATTTCCTTAGCATCGATACATGAAAGACATCATGTATACCAGAAACAGATGGAGGTAATGCTAGTCGATAAGCGAGATCGCCTATCTTTTCAAGAATTTCATAAGGACCAATGAATCTCGGAGACAATTTTCCTCGTTTACCAAATCTGATTGTACCCCTGAAAGGAGAAATTTTCAAAAATACTCTGTCCCCTGTTTCAAAACTCAAAGGTCTACGTCTGATATTTGCATATCTAGCCTGTCTTTGTTGCGCTGTTCTCATCTTCTGCTGAATCAAATTCACTTTTTCAGTCATTTCTCTAATCAAATCTGGTCCCAATTCAGGTACCTCCGATACATCATCCCAATATAATGCGGAACGACATTTCCTTCCATACAACGCTTCAAACGGAGCCATTTCAATACTGGTTTGATAGCTGTTGTTGTATGAAAATTCCACCAGTGGTAATGAATCTTGCCATGAAACACCAAAATCCAATACTACTGCTCTAAGCATATCCTCAAGAATCTGAATTGTTCTTTCAGATTGCCCATCGGTTTGAGGATGATACGCAGTGCTCAAATGCAGTTTTATACCTAAAGCTTGTTGCAAACTACTCCAAAAATGTGAAGTAAACCTTGGATCTCTATCAGATACAATCAATTTTGGTATACCATGAAGTCTGACCACTTCTTTAATGTAGAGATCTGCCATTTGATCATGTCGATAGGTCATTCGATATGGAATGAAACAAGCAGATTTTGTCAACCTATCGATAATTACCCAAATAGCATCGCAACCTCGGGATGATTTTGGTAACTTCGCTACAAAGTCTATAGAAATGTGGTCCCACTTCCATTCAGGAATGGACAGACTTTGTAATAACCCAGCAGGCTTCTTCTTTTCAGCTTTCACTTGTTGGCAATTCAAACACTTTGAAACAAATTCAGTCACATCAGACTTCATTTGTTTCCACCAGTATTGCTTCTTTAAGTCATTATACATCTTCCTGCCACCAGGATGAATGTCAGGCCTCGTGCTCACAACAGATAAACACATGCGGAAGCTATCAAAAAGTGGGTAAAATTTTCGCTTTTAGGCCCGACGGTTTTAAACATATAATTTAAAATAAAGCGATACTTAAAATAAGTTTCCCAAATCATGAAACAAGCAACGACAAAGCATACATAATCCATACATGTATCATATCCCAAACACATGCCTATCAAAAAGTGGGTAAAATTTTCGCTTTTAGGCCCGACGGTTTTAAACATATAATTTAAAATAAAGCGATACTTAAAATAAAATTCCCAAATCATAAAACAAGCAACGACAAAGCATACATAATCCATACATGTACCATATCCCCTACGGGTACAACAACAAAGCGCAGGGCATCCCCCTGGCTAACTGATACATATATATATATATATGCTATATGCTACTGGGACACACTAGCCACCTCCCGGGGCACCACCAGCTGGGTTAAACCCACGACCAGCTGTAGAACCTGGGTTTCCTGAAAACAACACAACAAGAAACAAACCAAGCCCCGGAGGGACATGGGGTCAAACCCCAGTACGGAGAGCAACTATAAAAACAGCAATTAACAGCAAGAATAAAATGTAGATGCTATGCATGGAATGCTGGACAACAACCAAAGACTCCAA
>KV007733.1:173607-189321 GCA_001598015.1 Dorcoceras hygrometricum
AAATCACTCAAAGGCAAACCATCGACTGTTCCTCAAAACGGCGTCGCACCAACTTATCCAAACGACGTCGCATACTACCAGCAGCTGGGTATCCAGTCGCAAGACGAAACAACGCACAACGCTTCCCTCGTCTGGTACCAGTTGCAACTTCAAAACGCAGCGTCGCAACTTACTCAAACGACGTCGCTCCACTGACGTCACTACCCAGTCGCAACATAACAACACAACCAGACGCAAGCACAGGAACGCTGACCCGCATTGACCATAGCTCTCGACTGCCTATCCAGACGCAACAACTCTTCGCAAAATACCAGTTGCAGCTACAGTGCTCATCCAGTCGCAACATACGAAACACCAGTCGCAACATCTTAAACGACGGCGTTTCAAGCCCTGCGCTACCAAAATAAGTTACGCCTGTTTTCGCCACCGACCAGCTTTTGCCTCAAAGCTCAAACACACGAAAACATCCAGAATTGTTATAAACATAACTTTCGACCTGAAAATGCAACTCAAACCTCGAAACAGCGATTCTAAACCACAAAAATCTCTAAAAACCGATTAATCCCGACAATTAATCTTTAATACAAAAAATCAGGTCTCACAATGAATGCTGAATTTACTTCGATGGGCTTCATTCAAAATATGAGATTTCAATTCTACAACATCTGCAACAACAAGTCTGTTATTCACATATAGAATATCATCAGCGCTCACTCTATATTCCGATGAATGTCTAGATTTGACCATCTCAACAGATTTCTGGATATCCAAATCCTTCTTCTGTGCTTCTTTAATTCGAATCAACAATTCAGGTTCAGCACTTATAGTACAAATTCTCATCGGTCTTCTACCCGTTTCCAATAAATATCCAGAAATACAGCAATTCTCTATTAAACTAGATGCCCCCATCGTAATCAAAGACAAAGCACAAATCTTTCTACTCAGGGCATCAGCTGCTGCATTGTACTTCCCTGGATAGTATTTGATTTCACAATCAAAATCCTTCAATAAATCCAACCATCTTCGTTGTCTCATATTTAATTCAGACTGGGAAAACAGATATTTCAGACTTTTGTGATCATGAAGATCTCAAATTTCTCACCATAAAGATAATGTCGCCATATCTTTAGTGCAAACACGATGGCTGCTAGTTCAAGATCATGAATTGGATATCGGATTTCATGTGGTTTCAGCTGTCTCGAGGCGTATGCAATCACATGTCCTCGTTGCATCAAAACACACCCCAATCCTTGGTGAGAAGCATCACAATACACCACAAAATCACCAGTACCCAAAGGAATTGTCAAAACTGGTGCTGTAGTTAATTTCTTTTTCAATTCAAGAAAACTGTTTTCACAAGCCTCTGACCAAATAAACGATGTATTATTCTGTGTCAATTGAGTAATAGGCTTCGCAATACTTGAAAAATCTTGGATAAACCCTCGGTAATACCCTGCAAGACCCATAAAGCTTCGAATTTCTGGTACAGATGTTGGTCTAGGCCAATTAATTACAGCTTCAGTCTTAATTGGATCAACTGAAATACCATCTCGTGAAATAACATGACCAAGAAATACCACTTTCCGCAACCAAAATTCACATTTCGACAGTTTAGCATACAATTTCTCATTTCTTAGAGTTTGCAAAACAGTTCTGAGATGGTTAGCATGATCAAATAGATTCTTCGAATAAATCAGAATGTCATCAATAAATATGATCACAAAATCATCAAGATATTTCTGAAAGACCTTGTTCATCAAACTCATAAACACTGCTGGAGCATTTGTCAATCCAAACGGCATAACGATGAACTCATAGTGACCATACCTCATTCAAAATGCAGTTTTCAATATATCCTCATCTCTTACTCTCAATTGATGATATCCGGATCTCAAATCAATCTTTGAATATACTGACGAACCCTGTAACTGATCAAATAAATCATCTATTCGCGGTAAAGGATATTTATTCTTTACCGTTGCTTTATTCAATTGCCGTAGTCAATACATAATCTCATTGATCCATCTTTCTTGCGTAAAAGGATATTTATTCTTTACCGTTGCTTTATTCAATTGCCGTAGTCAATACATAATCTCATTGATCCATCTTTCTTGCGTACAAATAATACCGGAGCGCCCCAAGGGGAAACACTCGGTCTAATGTATCCTTTATTCAGAAGATCTTCAAGCTGCTCTTTCAATTCTTTCAATTCAATTGATGCCATCCGGTACGGTGTGTTTTATATCGGTTGTGTACCTGGAATCAGTTCAATGCTGAAATCTACCTCTCGATATGGAGGCAATCCTGGAATCTCATCAGGAAAGACATCAGCAAATTCGCAAACTACTGGTATATCAGCCAGTTTCGGGCAATTCTTCATCGCATCTACTGCGTAAATCAGGAATCCCTCTGCTCCTTTCTATAATAACTTAGTCATAGAAATCACAGAAATCAAAGGAATTCTGGCTCGAGATCCTTTCCCATAAAATTTCCACTGATCAGTTTTCCCAGGTCGAAATGGAACTACCTTCTGGAAACAATCCACTATTGCCCTGTACTTGGTTAACGTATCTATACCAATAATGAAATCGAAATAAGACAACCCAAGTACAATACAATCAATATCAATCTCCCGACCTTCAAACTGTGGTATACAATTCCTAATTGCTTTTACTGATAACATACCCATTCCCAGAGGTGAAGAAATTGATACCACCTCGGTCAATGATTCAACAGGCAACGAATGTGTTACAACAAAATTCTCAGAAATAAATGTGTGTGAAGCACCGGTATCCACTAACACATAAGCAGGAACATTACACAGATAGCAATTACCTGCAATAACATCATCAGGAGCTGCTTGTGCTTGCTCTTCAGTCAATGCAAACACTCGTGCTTGCTGTTTAGGAGGTTGACTCACTATTTGGCTTCCTCCTTGTCTACCCTGTTGTTGGTTCTGGGGTCGGAAAGAATGTACTGAAGATGCTTGCCTTTCTGGTGGTGGCATCGATATCGATGCACCAGTATTCTGTGAACTTCCAACACCATGTTGAGGGCAGATTCTTGAAAAATGTCCAGGTTGATTACAGAGATTGCAAAGGCCAAACACTCCTCTACACTGTTCAGTGTTGTGTCTGCCTCCACATTTGATACAGTAATCACCAGATTTCTGTCCAGCTCCCAGTTGTTTGAATTCACTTGAACTGGAGGAGCTACTGGTACCTGAACGTTTGAATTGTTTTCCTTTTCATTTAAAGAAATTTTTCTTTCCACTACCGCTGCTTCCAGCATCAAATCGAGGGGACGGTGGAATCTGTGGGTTCTCCTGTGCTAATTTGGCTGTTGATGGCACAAATTGTGCTCTGCGTTGCCTTATCAATCCAGCTTCTGCTCCTTTTGCACGATTCAATGCATCGGCAAAAGTATTTGGTCGCCCTGTATTCACTAAGGTGAACACATCGGGATTCAAGCCATTGATAAACTGGTCGGCTTGCACTTCATCACTGATAGCAACGTGTGGAGCAAATTTAAGTAAACTGGTGAATTTAGCAACGTATTCTTCGATATTCAATTGACCCTGTCTCAAGTTTGCAAATTCTGCTCCTTTATCCTTTCGATACGAAACGGGGAAGAATCTTTGATAGAAAGCTGTTCTAAATACTGCCAAGTAATCACAGTACCTTGGTTTTCAAGCGCTTTCTTCGTCGCTATCCACCAGCTTTTACCAAGACCATGCAACTGGTGTACTATCAATTTTACCCGACGATCATAGGTATAATCGAGTGCTTCAAATAACTGTTCTATGTCTTCCAACCAGTTCTCACAGTCTATGGCATTTTATATCCCTGTCAAGATTGGTGGTTTAAAGGACTGAAATCATTTCAACAATGTTTCCATCGGAGTTGCAGCTGCATTCAATACATCAGTCGATGTACTACCCTGCTCTGTTCGCGGAACTGTTCCAGTCTGCCGGGTAGTTGTTCTTCGAGGAGGCATATATAAAGTCAAACATACTTGTTCATAATTCCTCATCAATCAATAACAAGTCAATCTCAGTCCCTCCTCTGATTAGCATACATGAATGTACTTCTTCTCAAGAGATCGAGTTCTAATTCATGCTTCATTCAATACATGCTACTAATCACTTCAAAGAGCATGTAATTCTCATAACTCTTCGGTATACTCTTACCATTTAATCACAGTAATCAAGTGATATGAATTCAAAACAGTAAGACATACACCGTACAAGCATGCAATAAATCAATCGGGAAGACACAATCTACCCCACTCATCTAGTACAATAACTTAATGGTTTAATGGGCTCTGATACCACCTGTTGTGAGGCTCTCTTCTCACAATTAATCTTCTAATCTCATCTTATGGGCGTTTAATTAGCGTTTAATTTAAACCTCGAGTTTAAGTAGTGAAATCTGGTAAAAGATTTTTTTTTAATTTGGTCCCAACGGCTGGTCATTGGTAACAGTACAGAACTATGTTTGCGTTCCAAAAACTATTTATTTATAACCAGAACAAACTAGTACAACGGTTATTACATGTTATATTTGTCAATACAAGTTCCGACCAGCAGTAACAAAACCAGATTTCATGCTAACGCTATCTATTTCAAGACTATGCTAGCAGCAGATTTCTAGAAATTCTTCTTATTTGTTGTCCTTCATCTAGGTAGCCAGCTCTCACTACCCTTGCCCAATCAATTCAGCTCTCTTCTACCTGTTATCATGCACACATACAAAACAAGACAACAGCCGGATAAACTCTGGTGAGAAACAATCTCAGTATAATCAACAGGTATATGCAATAGAACAAATAAACACATATCCATCAGTATCAGTTCTATAAAGCAATGCAATGAATCTATTTCAATTCTTCGTTCCCGAATTGATTCCATCTCACATCAATGCCATCAAGATTCGTATACGATCTTGACATGGATATCCATCTATCGAAGTTAACTCAAACTCCGAAAATCAGGTCATCTCAGTCCTGGGCATTAGAATCAATTCATATTCTCTTCGTATTATGCAATCTCATTCAAATATAAAAGATCCACTACATGTGATGGATCGACACATATAATTCAAGTTCTAAATCAAGAACAGTAATCAACAAGTATGTGATTTCATCGGGATAACTCAAGAAATCTCATTCTTGAGTAATCTAATCCCTGACTCTCGCTGTTAAATTATACCTTCGCTACTCTCTGTTCAAATTCTTCAAATATCTCTTCAACTTTATCGTTCCCAGTAACTTCACAGAATCACATTCTGAAGTTTTTAGCCACAGTTACAAGGATTCGAATTCAATCTTATTTATAGGAGAATATTTCTGTTATCTATAGAATTTACAATGTGTTCAAATCAAATTACACGTGTCATCTATCAACATAGGATAAACTCCCACCGCTTCGAAACCCAGCTTCTTCGATCAGCGCTTATAATATATCAACTGTTCTTCTCAATAATTAAGCGTTACTGAGTAATTCTTGCGACTGACACTAACAATTCTCACGAATGGAAGCAGTAGCTACACTCAGTTGCAGTGATATCCAGTCGCAACGTAACCAGCTTTTACAACCAGACGTCATAACCAAGCATAACAACCAGTCGCTGTATTTCAATATCAAAACGACGCCGTACCAACTAACCCAAACGACGTCGGAACATACCAACGGCTGATTCGAGATCTCTACTGAAAGAACTCAACAGCTGGTCACACTAAATTACTTCATCGACTGGTCCCGCTAACTAATTCAAATGGTGTCGTATTACGGTTCCTGTTTCATAAGTCAAAACGACGTTGCGTTGCTCCCACGACTGGTTAAACCAGCAGATACTGTCAGGCCTCGTGCTCACAATAGATAAACATATGCGGAAGCTATCCAAAAAGTGGGTAAAATTTTCGCTTTTAGGCCCGACGGTTTTAAACGTATAATTTAAAATACAACAATACTTAAAATAAGTTTTCCAAATCATAAACATTCAACAACAAAGCATACATAAGACCAACATGTATCATATCTCCCCCTACGGGTACAACAACAAAGCACAGGGCATCCCCCTGGCTAACTGATACACATATATATATATATGCTATATGCTACTGGGACACACTAGCCACCTCCTGGGGCACCTCCAGCTGGGTTGAACCCACGACCAGCTGTAGAACCTGGGTTTCCTGAAAACAACGCAACAAAGAAACAAACCAAGCCCCAAAGGGACATGGGGTCAAACCCCAGTACGGAGAGCAATAATACAACAGAAATAACAGCAAGGAATAAAATGCAGATGCTATGTATGAGACGCCAAGGAACAAAGGCAAGCTCGACCCACTAGGGAGCTAAGGAACTCAAACATAGCTCCAAGAAACATCGACAACGTACAGTGGCCACGGGGTGAGTTCACAGTGTGGTAGTGAGCCACTCGCCATGATACTACACCCACATACCGGATGCATCAAACAACTCGACCTGCTGTTGCCTCGCCCATGAACTGTGGTAATTAACCACTCGGAGCATGGTGGCTACGATCCCAGCAGGGAGATAAAAGTGCGGTATTGCCGCTCGCCCTCACATCCTGGTAAGAAAACAATAACAATGCAACAATGGTACAAAGACTGCCAAAACTGGATAGGATTACCATGCGTGTATGCAACAGGCGAGAATGCAAGCATATAAACATATGCAACGCAGCAATTACACAAATAGCATACACAATTCTCAACAAAACACAACCAGCAGGCACGGCAAATCCACATACCAGCGACTACCATTCATCCAAGCCATAATCTCGCTGTAATAAAACTCAAATCCGTACCTTATACTGAGCAACAATAACACTGCGAGAAATCCCGAAGCCTCTGGTAAAAGCCTGATAAACACACGGCATACAGAACATAAATCCAACGGGTTGCTAATAAAGCTTACGGCTGGAGTTTAAATACTAAAGCCAGCTCTCAATCTAACCCATACAACTTAACAGGAAGCTAATATGAAGGCTAGGAACAAGATCTCGAAGCTAATTCAAAAGCTACCTGCAACTTCGAAACGTACAAACACGAACAGCAACTTCGTGCTTTTGCTCCAGCTAACAACAGCCTCTACAAAAGGTATAGGGTGAAAGAGATCTTCGAGATAAAATGTCCACCGACAAAACCAGCAGGTACAAGGGAAAACCAACGACTGATTTCACACCCAACGGCTGGTTCCCACGTGCGCAATTCCCTTATCAGCAGGTGCACTAAAATCGTCGACTGGCGTCTTAAATAAGCTAAACCAAAACGGCGTCGCAACAACTAATCCAAACGACGTCGCTTAGGATACGCGATTCCAAATACCAACTGCTGGTCATCCAGCAGCAATACACAAAACAACGCAAAGCACTTCCTCCTGCTGATACCAGCAGCAACATCAAAACGCGGCGTTGCCACTTACTCAAACGACGTCGCTCCACAGACGTCAGCAAAACCAGCAGAAGCACCTTACACAAAACCAACCACCTGCTGAAACTCCTAGCGCTAACTAAACGACGCCGTATCCTCCTCGCGCTACAGGAAGGTTGACCCGCGTTGACAACCAGCAGGCATACAATTAACGCGATAACACCCATCGACTGACAACAGTAAAGTCTACGCAATCCACACAACGCTCAATAGTAATGCTTACGTCGACATATCTGCTATCAGCAGGCAATATAAACTATCGACTGGTTCCTCAAAACGACACCGTTCGAAATTCTATAGCGCTCTCCTGCTGAAATCCACGTAAGCGCTGCTGTCGCCAGCTACCAAAACAAAGAACACAGCGCGCTAAGCAACCAGCAGCAAAGCTTACGTCAGCGACTACGATGCCAACACAAAGCATGACGTCATCAGAGCTGACACCAGCAGATACTTCTAAACCCAAAATTTCGAAAATCTCCAGAATTACTCTAAGGAGGGAAATCGACCTGAAAACACAATTCAAACATACAAACAGAGATCTGAATCCCCAAAAAATCATCAAAATTCGATAACTTCAACAATTAATCCTTAATCAACATTTCAGGTCTCACAGATACAACAAACCATCGACTGGTTTCAAATCCCAAAAGCTGGACAACCAGACGACTGGATGCACCACTAACCAAAAGCTGGTCGCTTCCTGCGAATGATTCAAAATACAAAAGCTGGTACCAGATGTCGCATTAAAATGCTGCGTTCTAACTAATACGAACGACGTCGCATAGCTAACATCATCAAATATGGTTTCTAATTCTCTCGCAAAACCAGCTGCAAGCTCCAGTAGGGTTGACTGGCGTTGAAGTCTGGAAATCAAACTACGCGCGTCGACTGGATCTCTTAGTGCTATCAAAACGATACCGTTTCATCATATGCTCGCGCCAATTCACGCAACACACCAGACTTCATCCAAAATGGCAGCGTTTTACTTCCCATTGCTAAGAAATCAACTCAACCTTCAAATCTTAACCAGATTCCACCTGGAAGAATTTCAATTCGAAGCATAACATTTCCATAAGAAATCCGAGAATTCTCAACCAGACTTCATCAAGATCCGGCGTCCAGACATTTTGAATTTACTTAATCGCTACATAATAATCTCGGGAATTACAACAACAGCGAAGAAAACTGCCTGGCGTACTCGGCCATCCTCAAGTTCCCTTGCTTCAGATTGTCGAACTCCCGCTCACGGTTGTTATAAAAAGATTCAGGGGTATACTCCTGTCGAGAAGCTGCACATAAGCTCTCCCAAGAAATCAAAACTCCAGTCTCTCTCATGACACGAGAAGTACACTTACACCAGCGTTGCGCATGCTCTCTCAACTGCAACACTGATAACTTCAGTCTCCTCTCTTGCGAGTACTCCACCGCGTCAAACAACTCTTCCATGTGCTCAAGCCAGCCTTCAGCCAACAGACCATCCTCGACACCAGTAAACTTCGGGGGATTCATCCTCTGGAACCTAGCCAACACTAGATCCATCTCTCCAATCTGTCGAGTCACATCATCCACCTCTGTTTTTCTAGCACGTCAGCGCAAAGGTATCTCCTGCTGCTCAACATCCTCATCACTGCTCGGGGCTCTAGACTCCCCATCTACCTGCCTAGCAATCCTACTCATACCTCTCCTCGGCGGCATCTACCAAAACTCAGAGGTAAGAACAAGCAGATAAATCACAGAGGCAATTAATCAAATCACACAATCACAGAGTCAGTCAAAATCAAAACTCAAACTCTGTGCCTAGACTCAAGTGTGATCAAAAGAAACGAGCTTATCCTAGTTTAAGCTCTGATACCAAAAATGTCAGGCCACGTGCGCTAATGCAACAATTAGTCACAAATATGCGGAAGCATCATAAAAATATGGGCTAAAAATTTTCGAATAAATGGGCCTGATCCAATATCATTCAAAATACATCATACTCAAAATAAGAGTTTAACTCAAAACTCACGAATAAATGGGCCTGATCCAATATCATTCAAAATACATCATACTCAAAATAAGAGTTTAACTCAAAACTCAAACAACAACAACAAAAGATCCCCAACATAAGTAGAGGCACAGGACATCCCCTGGCTCAATATAAATATAAATACACTGGGACTCAATCAGAAATGGGATCGACCAGCTGAAGCTCCACTCTGCCAGCCTGATTACTTGAAGAACATGTAATGGCCAACGCCGACCAAAGCAGCCCAAAACAGGGAAAATAAACGAGGTCAAACCTCAGTACGAAGAGCACAATAAAAGCATCTATCATATCAGACAATGCAATATCTCAATCGTGCAATGCATGAAAAGGGCTACCAAGAATCATCGGTAGACAAAAGCACAACGACTCAGCTGTGCAGATCTCATCAATCATCATCATCTTGTGAACTTCAGGTGCAATGACTTAGCCGACCATCACAAGGCAGTGTGGTATTCAGGCACGATGACTCAGCCGGCCACCACATCAAAACAGCGTTGGACCTTTCAGGTGCGACGACTCAGCCGGCCGATCACAACGTGCAAAGGAATTCAGCTCTCAAAGGAATCAGACTCAATATGTATGCGTGAATGCACGGCTGACTCATGCTTAAAAATCATACATATATCTCACGCACAAACAGATATGAGCACAGAATCATCATACAATCAACACAAAGCACAACAGCTAGTACACGAAAGAAATATCCCAAATCTGATAAAAAAGCTGCTAAAATCTAGCTCAAAATTCATACATCAATTCAGCTTCTACCTCAACAGATCTTACAAAAACAGGGGTGCAGCAACCAGCTCAAGTCTACTGCCCTAGAAACTTCTCAACGAACTCAACAGAAACCACTACCTGCTCAAATCTGTCAAGATACCTCAATATCAACTCAAGTCTGAACTCATACAGCTTAATTTCTAAAGCCTCGTAGCTCACTCAGCTATAAAAACTCTACAGAGCACCACTCATGTGACGCCCATGCAATGGGAGCCAACGGATTTGTATAAAAAGAAATAAAAGAGAAATGTAATGGCTGAAATAAAATATTGTAAGCCGTATTTCCTTACAAAAGAAAATTCGAACTACCAACGATTGGCGCCAAATAGTAATATCAGATTTCAACAAACAGACTTGAGATACAAAATGCAATTGCGAAATTACAACTTCTAGAACTCTATCTGAATTCACTATTGTTGTAATAGATCTTAATACAGTTTGACAAAATATCAAAAACAACAATAACATCATTGCGGAACCGCCGGCCTTCGATAAACACCCACACACCATAGCTGGATCAGCTCCCGCCTCTTGCCTGCCCCAGATCTGACTCACCTGCACCAAGAAAGCTAGTGAGCCTAGGGGCTCAGCAAGCCAAACTGAGAATAACAAGAGCACAATATGCAGGCAGGCACAATACATAAGATATCATAGTTTAAAGGAAGTCATTTAAATATTATTCAATCGTAAACATCTGCTCTGGGAGAACTCATATCTCAACATTATTTTCTTTAGACTTATGGCTCAGAAGCTCTCCTTAGGTCCCGTTGCACTTGATAAAGTTACTTCTAAATTCAGTTACTATATGGCAAAATTCGCTCTGTATGAAGGGACAACTGTCACGCTCGACTGCTGCTCACCCTTCCTATGTGGACCGTCTGTTATCTTTGCCATAAATCTTAAAATCTGAACATTTTCTTCCTTTAAGCAACATCTGGATGAAATCAGATTCAACATCGGGGTTCACTTCATTTTAAAACTCATTTTCTCACACAATAGCATTTTCACTGAACAGCCAGTTAAGACTATGGAGAACAGATGTCTGAATGAAACAGTGTCTGGATACAGGATACAATTCATATGTTAGAGACAGCTGTGACTCTGGAAACACTATCGCTAACAGGAAGTTCAGATGTTAGAGTGTAAATGTTGTCGCTAGCGAGGGATTCAGATGTTGGGGAACTGTGGCGGATCCGGATCTCGTCTCCCGGCGAGGCAGCGGAAGAATAAAATTAGGCCGGGAAACGTTCAATACAATTAAAATCTACTGCAAACTATGAACCATTCATAGGGCGTTTAGTCAGTTACCTTGCTGGCGACAGGCGCCTGGCTCCAACCAGAATCGCAAGGAGACTGGCTCTTCTCGATAGGCGGCGGTAGATTCGTCAATCAGGTCCAGGACCGGAAGGGAGACTCCTTCGTCAGCCTGCACTAGAAGGCCTAACGAGATCAGCGCGGACGGATTCTCCTCGAAAAACTGATCGGAGCAAGTCCGATCAATCAACGGCGGGCGGCGCGTGGGCCGGCGAGCGGCGGCGCGTGGGAGGCGGCGCGGCCGAGGGGATGTTTTGGGAGGAGGGGCGGCGCACTTAGGAGCTAGGTTTAGGTTATGCAATTAGTTGTGGTATCTCATTAAGCCCTAACCATCTTTATTAATAAAGTTGGTAGATGGGCTTGAACCGGCCCATTGGACTTGGGTCAGGCCCAAGTCCTATATGAACATTCGGTTCATTTAAATCACAACGGTTTCATCATAACTCCGATCATCGATCAGATCGGACCGATCGGCTCAGTTTACAAAACTGAATATTATGATGCGAAAAACGATTTTTCAGATTACCTAGTCCAAATGACAGTTTTGCCCCTCAACAGCGGGAAATCATGATTTGACCCCTGTTGAATTTTAGGAAGTCTAATTTCCAAAAATCCTCCTCCTACGCTCAACACATTGAGCTCAGTATCCGTGCGGGAATCTCGAATCCAGTACTTGTGTGACCCTCAATGGTTCAGGGATACAGCTAGCCGTGGGCCCACAACCATTGTGGCTCCGGAATCACAATTTCGGACTTGCCCATCGGATCATGGTAAGAGCGTCTAGCAACATCGCCCCATGATACCCTAGGTATCACCGATAGTCAGCCTCAGTGGTTGAATCCGCGATGGTGTCTTGCTTGGAACTCTTCCAAGAGACAGCACCACCATTGAGTGGTTGAATCCGCGATGGTGTCTTGCTTGGAACTCTTCCAAGAGACAGCACCACCATTGAGTGGTTGAATCCGCGATGGTGTCTTGCTTGGAACTCTTCCAAGAGACAGCACCACCATTGAGTGGTTGAATCCGCGATGGTGTCTTGCTTGGAACTCTTCCAAGAGACAGCACCACCATTGAGCATGAATACAAATCCAGAGGTTGATTTTGAATCATCCACGTCACACTGGAAGCTAGAATCAGTGTAGCTTTCCAGTTTCAGTTCACCACCCCCATAGACCGTGAATATATTCTTAGTCCTTTGTAAGTACTTAAGAATATCCTTCACTGCCTTCCAATGAAATTGTCTGGGGTTGGCCTGGTAGTAGCTCGTGACACTCAGAGCATATGCGACATCCGGTCTAGTGGAGATCATGCCATACATAATGCTACCTATTGCCGAGGCATATGGCACACGTGTCATACTCTCTATCTTATCATCAGTCTTCGAATACATAGACTGATAGAGTGACCCCGTGGCACATAGGTAGGTGTCCTCTCTTGGACTCTTCCATAGAGAACCTCTTAAGTATGGTATCGATGTAGGTGGCCTGGGTGAGTCCGAGCATCCGTTTCGATCTATCCCGATAGATCTGTATTCCAAGAATATAGGATGCTTCACCCATGTCCTTCATCGAAAATCTACTAGACAACCAGACTTTAGTTCACTGCAGCATTCCTACATCATTTCCAATGAGTAGAATGTCATCAACATAAAGTACAAGGAATGTCACAGCGCTTTTAACTACCTTCTTATATACACATGGCACCTCGGGATTCTTGATGAAACCAAATTCCTTAATTGTTTCATCGAATTTCAGGTTCCAACTCCGTGATGCTTGTTTGAGACCGTAGATCGATCTATGAAGCTTGCATACCTTATGCTCGCTTCCAACAGATGTGAAACCCTCAGGCTGCGTCATATAGATCTCTTCCTTAATGTTTCCATTAAGGAACGCAGTTTTCACATCCATTTGCCATATCACATAGTCGTACCATGCGGCTATGGCTAATAAGATTCTAATTGACTTGAACATTGAGACTGGTGAAAAGGTTTCATCATAGTCAACACCTTGCCTTTGAGTGTAACCTTTCGTGAACAGTCGTGCCTTGTAAGTCATTACCTTGCCATCAGGTCCAAGTTTCCTCTTGTATACCCATTTGCACACAATAGGAACAATTCCTTCGGGAGGATTAACAAGAGTCCAAACTTGGTTAGCATTCATCGAGTCTAACTCAGATTGCATTGCTTAAAGCCATAAATTAGAATCAGCATCGGAAATTGCCTCCTTGAAAGTTCTTGGATCAGATCCAACAACTTGATCATTCAGGGGTAAGAAATCTAGAATAATTTATGCATTGGTGCGGAAATGAAGAGAACAACTATATCAATTTGTCAATAATGCATCTCGTAGTGTGATAACGTCTGGTTGAAAACATAACAAACTCTGAAATCTTTGTTTGATACAACTTAAAACCAGAATATTTAGTACAGTACATCAGTGTTACTCAAAAAGAAGCTATGAACTTCGAAACAGAAGAAAACAAAACTCTATTGTCCACGATAAACACATTCCTTCCATTCTGTTCATCTCCCTCCATCTTCCTGCTTAAATTCACCTGCACTCAACGAAACTAGTGAGCCAAAGGCCCAGCAGGTAAAATCTGGAATAACAAAAGTAAGAATACAATTGCTTAAAGACTGGTACATACTAGAGTTTGAACTTTACGCTTAAGAATGAACAAGCGTAACATAACTTATGAAGTCTAATAGAAATCGAAAGCATAAGCATGAATCAATTCTGAAAACATTTTCTTTAAACTTTTCTTAGGAGCTGTGATCGTAATCACTCTTGTGCTCTTCTTTCATTTTCTGGGAAAATTATGACAATACTTTAAACATTTGGTCCATTTCGTTTGATCAAACTCCTGATATCAGTCTTAGCACTATGGCTCATGGTTGAAGGGGTATACAGACCCGTCGACCTGTAATCCTAGTCCTTCCTGGTTAAAAGGGCACACGGTTCGTCAGCCGCGCACTCACCCTTTCATTAGGGACCCTTTTCATTGTCATAACTTAAAACATTTCGTAAAACAATGTTCTGCTCTGTTTCTTCCTTTTTAGTTGAGCTACTGGTTTTCGTTTGTCTAGTGATGTTCTGGAACTATAAAGGATTTCCTTGTAATGCTTGCGAAGATGAAAACTGAATAATTTAGCTAGTTGAATCTGTCAGATAAGTCGAAAGATTCATTAAACTAATTTAGAATTGAAGGAAGAATCAAATTCTGAGATTTTCGTTATCTAATGAAGAAGACGAAGAATGAACAGTGACCAGCTGGGTAAACAGTATCAGTCACAAGACTAATATCAGCTGAATGCACAGTACTTAGAAATAATTAAAGCAACTGCTGAAATAATGAAGTGAATTACATCTGCTAGTGAACAGTACCAGTCGCAATGAATAGGAATCAGTCGCAAGACAAGAATCCAGTCGCGAGGTCTTTTAAATAATTATCAATCGAAACGATGTCGTAGCGCATAACTCAGTCGCTACAACCAGTCGCTACTGCTGATTTATGCATCTGCTGATTTTACAAAACATCTGTTGAATTTGCGAAAGCAAAGCATCTGCTGAATTTGCGAAAGCAAAGCATCTGCTGAATTTACGAAAGCAAAGCATCTCCTAAATTTACGATAGCAAAGCATCTGCTGAATTTGCGAAAGCAAAGCATCTGCTGAATTTGCGATCAAAGAAATGAACCTGCTGATTTCACACTTAGAATATTTTCGATAAGACTATATCAGCAGAGGTATAAAAACCAGCTTTCCTATTGTAGATAACCATGAACTACGAAGGTTACCTTCCTCTAAAGACTTCGACATACCTTTTTAAAACTTCTGGAAAGAATCGAATAAGCTACTTGTAAGCTACTTCGACAAATGAATTACTGAAAACTCAGGAATTCATTAGAATAACATCACCAAAACATTTTCTAAATCACCCTTGAATCAAAATTACAGTAACTCAACTTTTTCATAAAAACAGAGCATGAACTTTATGGTTTTTCTTTGAAGAACAGTCGAAACCATCTTCCTTTAAAACTCATACATAATATAAAGACAGAATCGAATATATGCTTTCTATTGAGTGAGCAAGAAACAGAGTTTACTTGCCTGGTATCTTTAACACAAGAGCAGC
>KV007733.1:206124-222390 GCA_001598015.1 Dorcoceras hygrometricum
TGATTTTGCTAGACGCTCTTACCATGATCCGTTGGGCAAGTCCGGAATTGTGATTCCGGAGCCACAATGGTTGTGGGCCCACGGCTAGCTATATCCCTGAACCATTGAGGGTCACACAAGTACTGGATTCGAGATTCCCGCACGGATACTCAGCTCAATGTGTTGAGCATACGAAGAGGATTTTGGGAGTGCGACTTCCTAAAAAGTCAACAGAGGTCAAATCGTGATTTGCCGATGTTGAGGGGCAAAACGGTCATTTTGCACCGGGGTTCTGAAAATTGGCTTTTCAGATCATAGTGTTTAGTTTCGGAAACTGAGTCGATCGGTCCGATCTGATCGGCGATCGGAGTTACGATGAAGTCGCGGTGATGGGGATGAACCGAATGTTCATCCGTTGGACCCGGGCCCGTTGGGCCGGTCCAAGTCCTTCACTTAGTCTATTTAATCAAGACTAGACTTCATTAATCAACACTTAATGCTTGTAACCCTAACCCTAAGCAAAACACGCCGCCCCTTCCTCTTATAAGCCGCCGCCGCCGCCGCCGCTTCTCTCGCCGGAAATTGTTTCCGGCCAACTCGACGAGGAGAATCCGTCCGTGCAGATCTCGTCAGGCCTTCTAGTGCAGGATGACGAAGGAATCCCGTCTCTGGTCATGGACCTGATTGACGATATCTACCGCCGCCTACCGTGAAGTGCCGTTTTCTTTACGAAACCGGTCGGAGCCAGGCACGAGTTTCCAGCAAGGTAGTCACCTTAACACCCTATGAATGTCATAGTATGTTATTTGTTTTATCGTATTGATCGTCTCCCGGTATCGATTTTTCATTCTTCCGCTGCCCCACCGGGAGGCGTGATCCGGATCCCAACAAAAATCCATAGCTATACACTCCCATTTCCACTCTGGAATAGGAAACGGCTTCAGCATTCCTGTTGGTCTCTGGTGTTCAGCTTTCACCAGTTGGCATGTTAAGCACTCAGATACAAATCTGGAAATATCTCTCTTCATTCCCGGCCACCAATATAACATCTGGAGGTCTTTATACATCTTAGTACTTCCGGAATGTACGGAGTATGGGGCCGTATGTGCTTCTGCCATCAAATCTGATCTCAGGGTGTCTACTTGGGGCACCCACATCCGGCCATGAAATCTGACTACTCCTTCTTCTGAAAAATAAAGGTTGCTGCCTCTCTCTCTATCTTGTTTCACCCACTTCTGAAGTTGCTCATCCTTCAGTTGTCCCTCTAGAATTTTTTCTATCATATTCGAGTTAATGGTGAGATCCGCCAGCATCATAGCGCTGTCTTTGGGCACTAATTCCAACTCAAACTTCGCAATATCCTGAGCCAATGGTCTCTGGACAGATAGCTGGGCTAATCCAAAAGATTTTCTACTTAAAGCATCTGCTACTACGTTGGCCTTTCCTGGGTGATAGCTGATGGTGCAATCATAATCCTTTACTAATTCTATCCATCTCCTCTGCCTCATATTTAGTTCCTTTTGGATGAAAAAGTATTTGAGGCTCTTATGATCGGTGAATATCTCACACTTTTTCCCGTAAAGGTAATGTCTTCAGATCTTCAAGGCAAACACTACTGCTGCCAGTTCTAAATCATGGGTGGGATAATTCTTCTCGTGGTTCTTCAACTGTCTGGAGGCATAGGAAATCACTCTACGGTCCTGCATCAGTACAACACCTAAACCCAACTTGGACGCATCTGTGTAGATAACAAACTTTCCTTGATCAGATGGCATGGTTAGCACAGGGGCTTCGATCAGCGCTTGCTTCAACTTCTCAAAGCTGAGTTGATGTCAGGCCTCGTGCTCTAAACAGAGTAAAATCATACAAACACATGCGGAAGCTATCAAAAAGCGGGTAAAATTTTCGCTTTTGTCCTGACGGTTTAAAACGATATAATTTAAAATATAACGATACTCAAAATATATCCCAGTTAATAAAAACAACCAACAGTATAGCATACAACAACCATAACATGTGTCAGACTCCAACTACTGGATACAATAACGAAGTGCAGGACATCCCCCTGGCTAACTGATACATATATATATAAATATGCTATACGCAACTGGGACACGCTAACCACCTCCTGGGGCACCACCAGCTGGGTTAAAACCACGACCAGCGGTAAAAACTGGGTTCCCTGAAAACAACACAAACAATGAAACAAACCAAGCCCCAGAGGGACATGGGGTCAAACCCCAGTACGGAGAGCAACAGATATAGCTAAAAGAATGCATAAGATAAAATGCAGATGCTATGCATGAGACACCGGATAACAACAGAAGGCTCGACCAACAAGGGAGCTAAGGAACTCAAGCACAACTCCAAGAATCTGCAACAACAGTGGCCACGAGGTGTGTTCACAGTGTGGTAATGAGCCACTCGCTGTGACACTACACCCGAATACCAGATGCATCAAACAACTCAACCTGTCGTTGCCTCGAAACAACGGTCGGAAACGATGGGAATTGCCGGAGAAAAGCTACGGTGAACAGTAACCTAGGGTTCGAAGCGAAGAACACAATCGGGGAAAATATTCTAAGTATGGAATCTGGTGCTCGAAATCGAAGACCAAGTCTTCCTTAAATACATCTCGCAAAAGCTGGTTAAAATCATCCACCGACAAAACCAGCAGGTGCAAAGAACCAACGGCTGAATTCTCAAACAATGCTAAACAAAACGATGTCGCAGCGACGAAACAGAACGACGTCGCACCGCTTACGTCATCATATCTGCCATCAGCTGGTCGCCTAAAACCATCGGCTGGTTTCTCTCGCGTGAAATCCTTCCAAAAGCTGGTACCAGTCGCGACATCTAAAACGCAGCGTTGCAACTAATTAAAACGGCGTCGCATAGCTTACGTAATACTTTCTGCCAACAGCTGGTTATCCACCACCAATCGCAAGCTACAGTGACGTTGACTAACGTTGATGTCTGCTGATCAAAATCAAACAGATATGCTTACGTCACTAGCTCCTCAAAACGGTGTCGTATAGCGCTCAACACAAAAACATGCTAGTTTCCCCACGGCTGGTTCCTACGTTATCTGCTGGCAGATTTCTCAACATTAGATATCTGCTCGCTACCTGAAACGGCGTCGCTTCTACTAATCTAAACGACGTCGTTACAAACCAATCCAATCGCTGTCGACAGAAACCAATACAAAGAACAATACGCGCTAACTCAACAGCAAAGCTTACGTCAGCAATTGCTATGTCAACGCATCACAACAGAAAACATGACGTCACCATGTCTGCTGACAGATATCTCCCCAAAATTCAAAAATACGAAAACCTCCAGAATTGTTCTAAGTGAGGAATTTGACCCAAAACACAACTTAAACATTCAAGCAGAGATCTTAAGCCACCAAGAATCTCTAAACCCCGATACATTCCAACAAATAATATCTTATACAAATTCAGGTCTCACATTTCTCCCCCACTAAAAAGGATTTCGTCCCAAAATCAAACAACAATTCTGGCACAACAACATAGCAACAGCAAGATACAAACAGAACTCGCCCAACATAAGGCCAAGAGTTCAAGATAACTGAGAAAACATATAACAACAACTAGGGAAGAAATACAACCAAAAGCTACAAACAACTGGAATTTAGCTCAACAACTACCGTCCCAAAATCAAACAACAATTCTGGCACAACAACATAGCAACAGCAAGATACAAACAGAACTCGCCCAACATAAGGCCAAGAGTTCAAGATAACTGAGAAAACATATAACAACAACTAGGGAAGAAATACAACCAAAAGCTACAAACAACTGGAATTTAGCTCAACAACTACTCAAACAGATGCGTCCACTCGCGCTGCATATTTTCTTCCAACTCCAAAGTAGCCTCTTCCCTTCCATGTTTGCTCCACTGCACCATCACCAACGGAATGGTTTTATTTCTCAGCTGTTTCTCTTTTCTGCCAAGGATTTTCAAGGGATATTCCTGATAGCTCAACGACTGATCTAACTCCACCTCGTCAGTACTAAGCACATGAGACGGATCTGGCTCGTACTTCCTCAACATGGAAACATGAAAGACGTCATGAAGAGAAGACAACTCTGATGGCAACAACAGCCGATACGCCAACGGGCCAATCCTCTCAACAATCTCATACGGTCTGACGTAACGAGGGGCTAACTTTCCCTTGTGTCCAAAGCGCATCATACTGCGAAACGGAGAAACCTTGAGAAATACACAATCACCAGCCTAAAACTCAAGAGGTCGACGCCTCTTATTTGCATAACTGGCTTGGCTATCTTGGGCAGCTTTCATCCGCTGTCTAATAAGATCCACATGATCTTTCATTTGCTGCACAAAGTCAGGGGCAGATAGCTGTTGATATGCGGTGCTCAAAGCCAATCTGGTACCCATAGCTATTTGCAAACTCTTCCAAAACCTGGAAGTAAACCTCGGATCTCGGTCGGAAACAATCGAAACGTGCACACCATGCAGTCTAACAACAAAATCAACGTACAGCTTCGCCATCTTCTTCAACGAGAAGGTCATTCCATAGGGAATAAAATGCGCCGACTTCGACAGACGGTCTATAACAACCCAAATAGCATCGCATCCCCTGCTGGAACGAGTCATATGCGTCACGAAATCCATAGCAATGTGCTCCCAATTCCATTGGGGCACTTCCAAACTCTGCAACAGACCACCAGGTCTCATCCTTTCGGCCTTAACCATCTGACAATTCAAACAACGAGCAACAAAACCAGCAACGTCGCTCTTTAGACCAACACACCAAAAGTGCGGCTTCAAAGCATGGTACATCTTCCGTTCACCAGGATGAACACTATGTTGCTACAGTGCGCTTCCCGAAGGATCTCCTCCTTCAAATCAATCAAATTGGGCACTACCAACCTGCCCCAGAAACGCAAACAACCATCGGAAGAGACAGAATAATCCTCAAGTTCGCCAGCCCTGACCTTCAACTTCAACTCGTGGATATACGGATCAGTCCTTTGAGCTGCTCGAATGGTAGAAACAATCTGTGGCTCCACTTGGAAAGAAGAAACCACCACACAATCCTCAGCCGGGTAAAATCTCCAACCGTAGTGTTAAGATGCTCCTGATCCTTAGAGATGTACAACGATGCAAACATCTCACTATCCTTCCTGCTCAAAGCATCAGCCACTACGTTCGACTTCCCAGGCTGGTACTTGATCTCACAATCAAAGTCCTTCAGCAGCTCCATCCACCGACGTTGTCTCATGTTCAAGTCAGGCTGCGAAAATAAATACTGCAAACTTTTGTGGTCAGAGTATACCACAAACTGCTCGTCATACAGGTAGTGACGCACCTTCCTGCTCAAAGCATCAGCCACTACGTTCGACTTCCCAGGCTGGTACTTGATCTCACAATCAAAGTCCTTCAGCAGCTCCATCCACCGACGTTGTCTCATGTTCAAGTCAGGCTGCGAAAATAAATACTGCAAACTTTTGTGGTCAGAGTATACCACAAACTGCTCGTCATACAGGTAGTGACGCCAAATCTTCAACGCAAAGACCACCGCCGCTATCTCCAAATCATGGACTGGGTAATGAGTCTCGTGCGGTTTCAATTGCCGCGAGGCATACGCAACGACCAGACCATTTTGCATCAACACACAACCCAATCCATTGAGCGAAGCGTCAGAACAAACAACGAATCCACCTGTTCCAGACGGCAGAGCCAACACAGGCGCAGTAGTCAATTTCTCCTTAATCAGTTGAAAAGCATTCTCACACTGCTCAGTCCAAAGAAAACGCTTGTTCTTCTGAGTTAATTGAGTCATCGGCTTTGATATACTTGAGAATCCCTCAATAAAGCGACGATAATAGCCAGCCAGACCCAAGAAACTACGAATCTCGGAAACATTCCTGGGACGCTCCCAGTTCAGAACGGCATCAACCTTGCTAGGATCTACAGAAATCCCCTCGGCTGAAATCACATGTCCCAAGAATACGACGCGATCCAACCAGAACTCGCACTTGGAGAACTTTGCATACAACAGCTGGTCTCTCAGCGTCTGAAGGACAATCCGCAAATGCTCCTTGTGCTCCAAAGGAGTCTTCGAATAGACTAAGATGTCGTCGATGAACACGATCACAAACTGATCAATAAACTCACGGAAAACTCTGTTCATCAGATCCACAAAGACTGCAGGAGCGTTGGTCAACCCAAACGGCATCACCAAAAACTCAAAGTGTCCGTACCTCGTACGAAACGCAGTCTTCGCGACATCCTGATCTCTCACTCTTAACTGATGGTACCCGGAACGAAGATCATTCTTTGAATACACCGCAGAACCTTGTAACTGATCGAACAGATCATCGATTCTCGGCAACGGGTACTTGTTCTTGACAATGGCTTTATTCAACTGGCAAAAATCAATGCACATCCGCATTGAGCCATCCTTCGTCTTCACAAACAGTATGGGCGCTCCCCACGGTGACATACTAGGAAGAATAAAACCTTTCTCCAGCAAATCATATAACTGCACCTTGAGTTCTCTCAACTCCACAGGCGCCAGACGATAAGTAGCACGTGAAATCTGAGCTGTGCCAGGCACCAGCTCTATGCTGAAGTCGATCTCCCGCCTCGGAGGGAAACCAGGAATCTCCTCCGGGAACACATCCGGGAAATGTCGCACCACGGGAACGTCACTAAGCTGAACGCGGGAAGAAGAAGACGCATCCAAAGCGTAGATCATAAAGCCAGCATTCCCCAAAGACAACAAGTTAAACATCTCCATCGCTGAGACCAACGGGATCTTCGATCTAGAATCCTGGCCGTAGAAGTCCCACTTCTCGCTAGACAAAGGCCTAAGCGCACAATACCATGAAAACAATCCACAGAGGCCCTATAGTTAGACAGCACATCCATCCCAACTACGCAATCAAAATCCCACAGCATCAATCGGATCAGGTTCGCTAACAGGACATGCTCACCAAACCGCAACACACCATATAACAAAACCTCCTGGGAGAACAGGCTCACACCACCAGGGGTAGAAACAGAAACGGCATCGCGCAAAGGGATGGTACACAGACCATGCTCAACAACAAACGAATCAGAAATAAACGAATGCGATGCACCTGTGTCAAACAATACACGCGCAGGAAAATAAAAAACAAGGCAAGTACCTGCGATCACCCGACTCGATGTCTCCTCGGCCTGCTCCCTAGTGATGGCGTTAACCTGAGAATACTGGGGTCCTGAGAAGAAAGGCTGAGACGACTGTCCGAACCGCGACGGACCAGGCTGCTGAAACGGCCTAAGCTGAGTCTCACCCAATCGGGGCTGCTGAAACTAAAAACAAGGCAAGTACCTGCGATCACCCGACTCGATGTCTCCTCGGCCTGCTACCCGTAGTGATGGCGTTAAACCTGAGAATACTGGGGTCCTGAGAAGAAAGGCTGAGACGACTGTCCGAACCGCGACGGACCAGGCTGCTGAAACGGCCTAAGCTGAGTCTCACCCAATCGGGGCTGCTGAAACTGCTGAGAACGGCCCCTAGACTGACCTCCACGACCCTGAGGCTGGGCAGCGGTCTGCTGTGATCCAGATGACGGACACACTCTAGCAAAATGCCCGTACTGACCACAAAGGTTGCAGAAACCCTGCACACCAACACACTGCATGGACGGATGCTTTCCACCACAAAAGCCACAAAACTCAGCCTGAGAACCACTGCTACTCGAGCTGCCCGAACCATAAGAGCCAGAACCCGACTTCTTCTTGAACTGCTGACCTTGGGGTCGAAACCTATGACGGCCAGACTGATGAGCCACCTATGGCTGCTGCTGCTGCTGGGGTTGATAGGCTGACTGGGAGGACTGTGAAGACTGTGCTCCCTGAATAGCAGGACGACCACCCGGCGCTGCCTGCTGCCTACGAGCACGACGACTACACAAACCTTCCTCAATGTCGATGGCACTGTCCACAGCCTCAGCGTAAGTCTTGGGCTTACTGGTCAACACCATCTGATACAACTCTTCGTTCAAGCCCTCACGAAATCTAGTCCGCTTGGCCCTCTCACGGACAGAAACATGGGGAACGTACGCCAACAGAGAAGAAAACTTCCTAGCATACTCCCGAACAGTCATGGAACCTTGCTCCAGATGGTCGAACTCCCGCTCCCGGGCATTCACATAAGACTCGGGCACGTACTCTTGTCGGAAGGTCATGCAAAAACTATCCCAAGAGATCCCAACACCGGTCTCCATCAAAGTACTCGAAGCGCCTCGCCACCAGCGCTCTGCAGCCTTCCTAAGCAAGAGGGTCTCCAAACTCAGCCGAAGATCATCCACCCGATCAAAAAGACCAATGATATTCCTGAGCCACGAGTCCGCATCCTCACTGGACTCATCACCA
Source organism: Dorcoceras hygrometricum (assembly GCA_001598015.1). NCBI lineage: Eukaryota > Viridiplantae > Streptophyta > Magnoliopsida > Lamiales > Gesneriaceae > Dorcoceras > Dorcoceras hygrometricum. Next base: position 214,519 of record KV007733.1, read on the forward strand.
TTAAAGACTGGAGGGTTCATCCGCTGAAACCGTGCTATAACAACATCCATCCGCTCCACCAGGGGAGGCAAGTCACCAACTTCCTCCTCCTCATCACTAACACGAGTATGACTGCGAGCACTACACCTATCCTCATTCTGTCCTGCTGATTCCTCAAACTGCCCCCTACCTATACCACGAAGTCTAGGCGGCATCTACGAAAACACTCAGCAAGATCAAGAAAAACAGAATAGATACGGCATAGATAGCATATAACACAAAAATATGCAGCACGTAGTCACATAACCAAGCACATGCAACACACCACACTATGCCTAGACTCGAGTGTGATCAAAGAAATCGAGCTTATCCCAGCTTAAGCTCTGATACCAAAAATGTCAGGCCTCATGCTCTAAACAGAGTAAAATCATACAAACACATGCGGAAGCTATCAAAAAGCGGGTAAAATTTTCTCTTTTGGCCTGACGGTTTAAAACGATATAATTTAAAATAGAACGATACTCAAAATATATCCCAGTTAATAAAAACAACCAACAGTATAGCATACAACAACCATAACATGTGTCAGACTCCAACTACTGGATACAATAACGAAGCGTAGGACATCCCCCTGGCTAACTGATACATATATATATAAATATGATATACGTAACTGGGACACGCTAACCACCTCCTGGGGCACCACCAGCTGGGTTAAAACCACGACCAAATGTAAAACCTGGGTTCCCTGAAAACAACACAAACAAGGAAACAAACCAAGCCCCAGAGGGACATGGGGTCAAACCCCAGTACGGAGAGCAACAGATATAGCTAAAAGAATGCATAAGATAAAATGCAGATGCTATGCATGAGACACCGGATAACAACAGAAGGCTCGAACAACAAGGGAGCTAAGGAACTCAAGCACAGCTCTAAGAATCTGCAACAACAGTGGCCACGGGGTGTGTTCACAGTGTGGTAATGAGCCACTCGCCGTGATACTACACCTGAATACCAGATGCATCAAACAACTCAACCTGCCGTTGCCTCGCTCATGAACTGTGGTAGTTAACCACTCGACGCATGGTGGCTAACGATCCCAGCAGGGAGATGAGAGTGCGGTATTGCCGCTCGCCCTCGCATCCTGGTAAGAATCAACAACTGCAATACAAGATACAAAACAATGGCTGCAACTGAAATATGAATGCAATATGGGAAATGCGTGTATGCATAAACATAGCAGCTAAAATCAACAGCAATCACATATGAACACAGCAACATCCACGTTAATACACAAGCATCCATCTAGAATTGAATCTCACGCCAATTCCCAGCTACTTCAAGCTCAGATCCGTACTTTATACTTCTGTGTAATAATTACCACAACAAAGGTCCCGAGAAAGCTGAACAACAACCTGTCAAAGCACACAGGGGCATAAATCATCGGGACTCAAATACACAGAAGGTACTGCCGGGAGTTACAACTCAACCAGCGATCAATCCCATCAATACCACTTAACAGGGAGCTTAAATCAACTTACTAAAGCTAAGATCTTACAACAATTCAAAGCTACCTGCTCACAGCGAACACACGGCCAAGACAGTAACTTCGCGACCTCGCTCTAGCTAACAACAGCCTCCAAGAATGGTATAAGATGGAAGAGCTTCTCGAGAGGAGTCCAACTCTACCTCGCACGTACCAAACAACGGCCGGACACGATGGGAATTGCCGGAGAAAAGCTACGGTGAACAGTAACCTAGGGTTCGAAGCGAAGAACACAATCGGGGAAAATATTTCGCTAAGTATGGAATCTGGTGCTTGAAATCGAAGATCAAGTCTTCCTTAAATACATCTCGCAAAAGCTGGTTAAAATCATCCACCGATAAAAGCAGCAGGTGCAAAGAACCAACGGCTGAATTCTCAAACAATGCTAAACAAAACAATGTCGCAGCGACTTAACAAAACGACGTCGCACCGCTTACGTCCTCATATCTACCATCAGCTGGTCGCCTAAAACCATTGGCTGGTTTCTCTCGCGTGAAATCCTTCCAAAAGCTGGTACCAGTCGCGACATCTAAAACGCAGCGTTGCAACTAATTAAAACAGCGTCTCATAGCTTACGTAATACTTTCTGCCAACAGCTGGTTATCCACCACCAGTCGCAAGCTACAGTGACGTTGACTAAAATTGACGTCTGCTGATCAAAATCAAACAGATATTCTTACGTCACTAGCTCCTCAAAACGGTGTCGTATAGCGCTCAACACAAAGACACGCTAGTTTCCCCACGACTGGTTCCTACGTTATTTGCTGGCAGACTTCTCAACAGTAGATATCTACTCGCTACCTGAAACGGCGTCGCTTCTACTAATCTAAACGACATCGTTACAAACCAATCCAATCGCTGTCGACAGAAACCAATACAAAGAACAATACGCGCTAACTCAACGGCAAAGCTTACGTCAGCAATTGCTATGTAAACACACCACAACAGAAAACATGACGTCACCATGTCTGCTGACAGATATCTCCCCATACTTCAAAAATACGAAAACCTCCAGAATTGTTCTAAGTGAGGAATTTGACCCAAAACACAACTTAAACATTCAAGCAGATATCTTAAGCCACCAAGAATCTCTAAACCCCGATACATTCCAACAAATAATCTCTTATACAAATTCAGGTCTCACAGTTGACATTCCGGAGTCCATTCAAACTTAATCTACTTCCTAGTCAGCGTGGTCAAAGGAACAACTATCTTTGAAAATCCTTTAATAAAATGCCTATAGTATCCTGCTAAACCCAGAAAGCTCCTAACTTCTGAAACCGACTTGGGAACTGGTCATTCTCGCACAGCTTCCACCTTTGCTGAGTCTACATCCAATCCATCCTTAGATATAATATGTCCTAGAAAGCCACTTTCTCCAACCAAAAATCACATTTACTGAACTTGGCAAACAATCGTTTATCCTTCTGAACTTGAAGCACTGTCCTCAGATGGTTTACATGCTCGAATCTAGTCTTGGAATGCACTAAGATATCGTCGATAAACATGACTACAAACTGATCCAAAAATGGTTGAAAAACTCTATTCATCAAATCCATAAAAGCTGAGGGGGCATTAGTAAGTTCAAAGGGCATTACTAAAAACTCATAGTGGCCATAGCGTGTTCGAAAGGCAGTCTTATAGATATCTGCTTGTTTAATCTTCAGTTGGTGGTAACCAGATCTCAAGTTGATCTTGGAAAAGACTACTGATCCCTTCAACTGGTCAAACAGATCCTCAATCCTAGGAAGGGGATATTTATTTTTAATAGTCAAATTATTCAGCTCTCGATAGTCTATACAGAACCTCAGACTCCCATCTTTATTCTTAACGAACAAAACAGGGGCTCCCCACGGTGATGTACTTGGTCTGATAAATCCTTTATCCAACAGATCTTGTATCTGTTCCTTTAACTCTTTCATTTCAGAAGGAGCAAGGCGGTAGGGTGGTCTAGAAACTGGTGCTTCTCCGGGTATTAAATCTATTGTAAGTTCCAGCTCTATATCTGGTGGTAGTCCATGTATATCCTCTGGGAATACCTTGGGAAATTTGTTTACTACCTCTACATCTGAAATTTGGGGCTTACTACTCGATGCTAAAGTCGATAGGCTTGCCAAATATCCTACCCCACCTTTCCTCAAACAACCTTGAGCTTTAAGAGCTGAAATATGAGAGGAATCTTACAAATATGATTGGACCACAACGTAAACCAGTCTCCTCATGGGGTTTTTACCACCACTGTTCTAAGCTTGAAGTCTATCACTACTCCATACCGGGTTAGCCAATCCATTCCTAAAATCATATCGAATTCAGGCATTGGTAAAACAATCAAATTGGTAGTAATCAAATGCCCTTGAAGCCTAAGTTCTAAATCACGAAACAGGTCATGGGATACTAGCTCTTCTCCAGAGGGTACCGTTACACAAAATCCCATAGTTACTTGGTCAGGTCTGATAGGTAACTTCTTAGCAAACTCTGCTGCTATGAATGAATGAGTTGCACCTGAATCTTTCAGAGCTAAAGAGGGCAAACCATCGGTCGAAATCTTACCCATAACCACCGTAGAATCTGGGTTGGCTTGCTCAGCTGTCATGACGTAAGCTCTACTGGTCATCATCTGCTTTGTCTTCGGGCAATTCTTATTAACATGCCCTGGCAACCCACACTTGTAACAAACATTCTGTCCAACTCTACAAGGACCGGGGTGATTCCTCTGACACTTGGGACACACTGGCCTGCTGTTGATAGCAGGGACTGCACTGATGGGTTGAACAGATAGAGGCTTATGCTCTTGTGGTCGCTGCTGATTATTGCTCAGCTTCTTGCAGGGTCTCTGGTCCTTCAACTAGAAGACCTGTCTCTTCAGCTGTCGCTCCTCCATTACAGCCTTCCATTCTTGATCAGCTCTGAGAGCTTTGTATACTGCGCTCCTGAAATCTCTGGGTTCAACCAGTGTGAGGACTAGAAATCTGTTAAGTAAGATTTAGTGGCTAATCAAATTTTGAATTAAGATTTGTCACGGAATTGTGATTTTTGGGTGCTCAGATTTGTACGTAGAGTGATCAGCATTGAGAAGTTGGTGATCGAGTGAGATCTGCGTCGAATTTGGAGTTCAGTAGTTGCATTTTCCTATCGGGAAATGTTTCTAGTGGTAATTCAGATTTGAGGTTCATCACTGGGAGAAGCTAGGCCAGCAGCATTCTTGCACGGGGTTTAGCGAGCATTCAGATGTTGGTAGTCAGTAGTAGCATGAACAGTACGCTAGTCAACGCAGCTATAAGAGAGTAGCGAGAAGCAGCAGTTCGCGTTAGCGCGCGGGTGTGAGGAGGTGCCACATGTTGGTCAACACATCTGAGTTGACTGCTGGTTGGTAACGCAATTCAGATGTTGCTAGCGAGGGAGAGAGAGATCTGTTCAGATGTCGCTAGAGAGGATATCTGTTCAGATGTCGCTAGAGAGGATATATATTCAGATGTTGCTAGCGAGAGATCTGTTTCAACTGTGGAAGCTATGCTATGTCGTTTTGAATAGTTGGTGCGACGTCGTTTGCTGTGGAGTTAGTAACTAGTTTCACCTGAACCATATCAGCATAGCCAGTTGAGGGCGAAAGCTTTGAGAGGGCTTCTGCCTTAGTGTAAGCAGAGATCTGAAATGCTTAGAACAGTAGTGACTCGAGGATTTATATACGAAGTGCTGCTCAACACTTAGCGTATTTTGAACCCGATATTCCTCATCATTTTCTCCAGTAAACCCTCGATAGATACTGTTCATTCGAACCCTTCTCTGGCAGATTGTCGTCGATTTCTGCCATTGTTTGGAGCGAGATTGGTGGCGAGCTCGTCTTGAGTAGCTCTTTCGATTGATACCAGTTAGGAAGCCCGGTTCGACGTTGGAGAGGGAACGCGAAGAAGCTGTGAATTCGTAGGTTCTCGCGACAGTTGAGTAGAGTTTTCTACTGACCGTGTGAGCTTCTGGGTAAGTGTTCCTTGCTGTTTTGAGTTTAGTTCTGGCTGTTAGAAGCTGCGTTGCTAGGAAGAAACAGATATGAGTTCTGACCGTAGGTATTAAGCTTGAGAAATGCAGCTGTGAACTAAGATATTATATTTCCTTAACAGGTTTAAGCTTCAGGGAAGTCCCTGCTGTGTTGGCCATGACCAGCAAGGTAGCACGTTTGAGCAATTTAAGCTGCCGTGCCTGAGTAAGATCTGTTGAGGTAGAATTTGAGAATTGAAGGTACGAGTTGAGCTTTTGTTAACGGCTTAGACATAGCGTGCTAGTATTTGAGGCATGAAATCCGTGCTATGTGAATTCTGTGATTACGTGAGAGTTTGATTGAATTGATATGCTCTGGTTACGTAATTTATGCATGTTGAAATCAGATTTCAATTTCATGGCATTCATGCATACATATTGAGCCATTGATCGATTGAGAACCTGAGATAGAGCCATGTTGTGACCCGCAGACAGATGTGTTGTGCCTGAAAGGTACAACACTATCATCGGAGTCGTGACCAACTGATTAGTTGTGTCTGAAAACCACCGAGCTGTGATGGCTGATGGGCCTGATGATCACGGACCGATAATTTCCCCGATTGATACACTGTGTTGGTATAGAGGCTCGATTGAGATTTACTGCCAGTTGATTAGCAGGCCTTGATGACCTATTTCTTTGACAGCCACATTCATTCATGACTGTTATATTAGTGCTCATTCGTAATGAGGCTTGACCTCGTATTTTTTTTCCTGCTTTTTGTTGTTTGGGTCTGTGTTGCCCAGTTGCAGGATCTTCAGGTAACCAGGCTGGACAGACTTGAACTTCAGCTGGTCGATCCCCATTTCCTTGAGTCCCAGTTATTATTTATAATGTATTGATCCAAAGGATGCCCTGAGGTTATATGTATTTGGGGGATCGTTATTTAATTAATTTGTGATTACCTGTTGATTATATGAGTTTTGATTTAACTTGTATTTTTATTATGACTATTTTGAAGATATGATTTGGTTTAGGCCCAACTTTATTTCGAAAATTTTTAGCCCTATTTTATGCTTCTGCGTTTATGTGCTTAATTGTGCTATTAATCTTTGTTAATTAGCACAGGCTTGACACTTTATCAGAGCTTAAACTGGGATGAGCTCGTTTTCGTTTGATGACACTCGAGTCTAGGCACAGATTTTGGATTTGATTTTGATTGACTATGTGGCTTATATGATTATTTTGCATGTCTCTGTGATTATCTGTTGTTAGTTCTTACCTTGAGATTTGATTAGATGCCGTCGAGGAGAGGTAGAGGTAGGACGGCTAGACGTTCTGCTGAGGAGTCTAGGGCCTCGGATAGTGATGAGGGCATTCAGCAGAATATCCCTTTGCATCATCGAGAGAGACAGGCAGAGGTAGAGGATGTGACGAGACAGATTGGCGAGATGGAGTTAGTTCTAGCGAGGTTTTAGCGGACGAATCCCCCTACGTTCGCGGGCGCCGAGGGAGGTTTAATGGCCGAGGGTTGGCTGGTTCATATGGAAGAATTGTTTGATACTTTGGAGTACGCTCCTGAGAAGAGATTGAAGCTAGCGGTGTCGCAGTTGAGAGATAACTCGCAGCGCTGGTGGAGAGGTACTTACCGTATCTTGCGAGAGAGTGGGGCTGTGATTACTTGGGAGAGCTTTTGTGCAGCGTTCCGACAGGAGTATACCCAGAGTCCTACTACAACAGTCGTGAGCAAGAGTTCGACAACCTGAAGCAAGGGAATATGAGGTGGCCGAGTATGCCAGACAGTTCTCTTCGCTTTTGATGTATGTTCCCCATATAGCTTACCAGGAAAGGAGTAATAGGAATAAGTTTCTGAGGGTTTGAGGCCTGATTTGTTCCGGATGGTGTTGTCTGGTTCACCTGCGACTTATGTTGAGGTCGTGGATCGGGCGGTAGATATTGAGGAGAGTTTGTTGGAGGCACAGGCTCCGGTTCAGCCGTCGGTGGGCGCACTTTTCAACGATGCAAGATGTGTCGCAATCGTTTCAGTCTTCTCAGGGGTCGCAGCAATCGAATCGTCAGAGGTTCAAGCCACGAGGCAAAAAGTTTAAGAAGAAGGCGCATTCTAGTTCCTCTGGTTCTGTGAGTTCTGGTGGCAGTAGTTCTGGTGGTATGTTTTGTGGACAGTGCGGAGGGAAGCATGAGACTTCGCAGTGTCGTGGAGTCCAAGGTCTTTGTCATCTCTGTGGACAACCGGGACATTTTTCTAGAGCGTGTCCTTTGATGGGAGGCAGTCTTGGGTCAGTCTCAGCAAGGTTCCGCTGGTAGTTCTTCACAGTGACAGCAACCTTTTGTCAGTCTCAACGTTGGGATTCCAACC